>JAVHNF010023711.1:1969-13964 GCA_034783455.1 Micropsitta finschii | reverse complement strand
CTATTTCACCTGCCAGCTCCAGGACCTATGGATGACTCGCATCAGGTCCCATGGACTTGTACACTTTCAGGTTCCTTAGATGGACTCAAACCCGATCTTTCCCTACAGTGGCCAGTTCTTCTCTATCTTACTCCCTGACTTTGCCTTCTGTGCATTGGGCAGTATGGCTTGAGCACTTGCTGGTAAAGACAAGGCACACAAGTTGTTTTTATTACATTTAAGATGATAGCATGTTCGCAAGCATTCTGCATCAGAAATGTTTACTATCTGAACCAGTCTTCCAAATTTGTTGGAAGAACACCTCTTGCACTTAGGAAGGGGTGTGCATAAGATTTGTGTACCTGGTAGTTTTAATGAGGTGCAAAAGAAGAAAGGGGATAGACTCTAGATTTTTTTACTTTGTATTTACTTCCTTTAGAAAAGGCTTTGGAAAACTGTCCATTTTGTCCTTGCACCTTGGTGGCTTCTTTTCTTTCTGTATTTATTCCTTGTCTGTCAGGTTTTCTTTCTTTTTTTTTTTTTTTTTTTAAGGAAAGATCACACTGGTTGAAATACAACTACAAAGAAAATACCCCACCAAAAGAGAAATAACACAAGATTTTATCTAAAAGAGTGAATTGGGGATACTTTGTAATAGCCTGTATTTCCTCAATTTTTATTACAGTTGAGTTATGAAGCTTTACTTTACACTGGGGAATAAGACTTGTATTTAAAAAAAAAAGAAAGCTACAGACCTGGATACATGGATGGTAGATAGTGACACAAATTGTGATGTATTAAGGCTGCTACGGAGAGAAAGTCTCCAATAATTCATAAGTCATGAGGGAATTTGATGATGTTTCTCATTCTCAATTTAGCAGTAAGAACAGCCCTAAGAAACTTTTGGTCTGTTTATAAAAATATATACAAATAAATGGTAGAAAATTAGTTACAGAATAATTCTTGATATGCTTGTGAGAAGCTCAGAGATCACAGTCTGCCATTTTAAAAATGTAAGCTTATGGAATTATCATGGTTTAAGCCCAGCTGGTAACTCAGAACCACGCAGCCGCTCTCTCACTCCCCTGCTTCTTCCTCCTGCTGCTCCTGGAGGGATGGGGAGGAGAATAGAAAGAATGTAACTGGTTGAGATAAGAACAGTTTAGTAACTAAGGTATAATACAAACCCACTACTGCTACCACCAATAATAATGAAAAGGGAAATAAGGGAAAAGAATACAACCGCTCACCACCCGTTGACGAAAACCCAGACCAACCCAAGCAGTGATTTAGACCTTCCAGGTAACTGCCCCCAGTTTATATACTAGGCATGACATACTGTGGTATGGAATACTTCTTTGGTTAGTCTGGGTCAGGTGTCCTGTCTCTGCTTCCTCCCAGCTTCCCCTCCTCCCTGTCAGAGCATGAGACTCAGAAAGCCCTTGGTCAGAGTAAACATTACCGAGCAACAACTAAAACCATAGGTGTTATCAGCTCTGTTCCCAGGCTAAAAGTCAAAATCACAGCACTGCACCAGCTACTAAGAAGGAGAAAAATGACTGCTACTGCTGAACCTAGGACAGGAATCAAGTTATTATCTTAGAATGTGACTCTTTAATATTCTTTTTTAAATGCGTATTTATAGTCTGTACACTGAAACAGTATGAAAATGTGTGGGACTCGAAGACTTTCTTTTAGAAAGTGCAAGGCAAATGCAGGTAACCAGTATTTAAATATTTATCTATTTCAAACAATTCATTATTTTAAGGATAAGCTCATGATATCCTGGAATTGTACATTATTTGAACACCTGCTTGATTACATATTATAACTTCCAGAATCACATTTATAAGATAAATGCAAATGCTTATTAATTTAAAATGTGCTTTCTGTGACTATTCTGCAATAATAGCTTGAAAATTGATACTTCATTGCACTAGTTGCCAATCAGAAACCATGTTGATGTGAATGGTGCAGGAGAAATGGAGAGTGAAAGTAATAGGAAACTAGAGAGTGTTTTCAGTTAAGAAGTGCAAAACTCACACCTAGTGGAAAAGTAAGCCCCCCCAGACCTACTATTGCCTCTAAACTGACCTCAGGATGATTTTTCTTATAACCCCACATGCACTATCAAAAGCATCTGAATAGCTTTTATATCACATAAGTGTTAAAAAAAGATGTTCTGCAATATAAAGATCTGTAAACCTATAATCTCCCCAATAATTCTGTGGTTTCTGATTGTATCTAATTAATGCAGTCTTTTTCATACATTTGTTTTTATTTCCGAACTTTTTGTTGACTGATAATATCCCCAATTTTTTTTCTCTCAATACTGTATCTATAAATCTTGCAACTGCCAAAGTCCTGAAACAACTTTTTATCGTGTTTTCAAGGGTTTACTTTTCTTAAACACCAAAGGTTTGGTTGCATATAGAGTATGATTTATTCAAATCTGCTTGTGATTCCTTTCATATGAAAAAAATCCAGTCACCTGCAGAATATTTTTGTAGTCAAAGCACTCCTTACACAAAACACAGGCTAATCAGTCTCCACAGTTCTTAACTGATTTACCCCAGGGAAGTGAGGAAACTGCTCTTTTGAATTAGTAGACATGAACTCAATCATGGGCAATTTACCTGCTAGGAGTTAGAATCAGGACTGGCACACAGGAATTTCTAGTTGCTGGCCTTGTATCTACTGCTGATCAAAACTCTGGGAGTACTTGTGTTAAACAAAGTTTAACTAAATAAAATCTGATAGAATTATTTTGTCCCATCCTTCTCCATGTCCCAAAATCGTCCATGTATTCAGTGATATTTTTATTAGTGAGTTAGGTAGTACAATTCAGCTATATTCTTACCTAATATGCTTAAGAAGAGTATTTCACTTAGTTATGACTTATTTGTGAAAGGCTGCATTCATCTATGGTTAGAATTCAGAAAATATCTCTGGTGGCCTAAACTATTCTCCCAAAATAAAATCTGAACATGTTCCTTTCATATTCATTTTCTAAATGATTCTGTTCACAGGCAACGATTTTTTATCTATGCAAATGGTAGTGCCAGCTCAAAATCATTACAGAAACACTCAAGCTTCTCTCAACATGGAAGAGGCAGGAAATGGTTTGGAGCCACTATGAACAAATGATGAAAAAGGGATTTAACGAGGACTCAGGAAACAGCTGCTGTGATTTTTTTTGTGGTCCTTTAAAAACAACAAACCTTTCTCTCCCCTAAAGACAACTAGTATGGTCAGCAAAAAAAACCCCAAACAAACCATGTAATAAAGAAAATAAGAGGCTTTTTTCTATCCTGTAAGTTGGGAATAAAATATAAAGATTGAACATGTGTGAGAAGCAGGAAGACATTGGGCAAAAGAATATGGATCAGTCCCCAAATGATTAAATGGTGACAAATGAATATAAATATCATTAAAGTTTAGGTTACAAGCTTTCTGAAATGGGTTTTTCTTTCTTGGGTCTCTGCAATAATCATAATTTGTTGCCATAGTTATCAATGAGATTTTGACCTAAGAAGTTGATAACCAATGTGATTAATAAAGACACAGTACAGCTAATAGTCAAGAATGACCAGACTTGCAAAACAGAAACCAGATGCAGAGCTGGAAGTGATTGCTTGCAATGCCTCGAAATTGCAAAGGATCTTTTATTTAGCATGTAGAGTCAGTCACATCTGAAATCTGGCAGAAATCTGGTGAGGTGTGAGTGTACACATTAACCTTGGTGGTGAGCTAGAATGCTGTATTTCACACAGGGGTTTGTGTCACTCAGATGGCTAAGAGCAAACACGAGCATTGCCTGTTGCACTCAAATGCCTTTTTACACAGCTTTGGGTTTTCATATTTTACAGTGCTGTAATGCACTCCTGGGTTAACTGGATTTTTTGCTATAAGGTATAAATGCTCTTGAATTTTAAAGTGAAAAACATTACTGCGTGACTGGATACAGGGTAGCCTCCACCGCCATAGTAATGCAATGATTATAGGACTGACAATCATACAATGAGTAAATGTCATATTGTAATGATTTACAATTTCAGCTATTCAGTTCAACCTGCACTTTGAACACAGTCACTTGAAATTAAATTTCACAAAAACTGCTCAATCTTCTTTCACTAATTTCACTAAATCTTGAGACAGTCTCAAGGGTATTACTGAGCCCATTGCCTCCTGCAATTGGTGTGTGAGTTATGGTTGAGACTTCCAAAAGTAGTTAGATATTAGGATATGTTGTTTAACACTATGTGCATAGGATTATGGTAGATTTTCCATTAAGAATCTGTACCAGCAGTTAGCAACATGCTCAGATAAGACCACTGCAGGCACATGCTATATAATTTTGCAAATTATCTACCTTTCTTCTGACAGTAGGAGGTTAATCCTAAATTTCTGTTAAATAATTCATGCTAATTTCACTGTCTGCTTGTCTAGAATTCATAGTAGAGTTCCATATTTAATTCTCCAGGTACTGCATCTGTACAAAACTAGTCAGTATTATTTGACTGGGTGAAATATGAAAAAGGAATGCCAAATGCACAAGAAACATAAAATGAGTCACATATGAACTATTACTCATTTGAAGTAGTTGCGTTTTGAGATTCTTCTATTAATTATCAATTAACTTATATTTATTTCTTTGCACTAGAGATAGACATGAGATTTTCTTTTCCTTTAATGGTTTTTTTCAACCTGAGTTTTGTATATTTACACATGAAAGCTACTTAAGAAGAAACATGTTTTTATGCCTCAATATATATAAATCATATTTTTTTTAATAAAAGGGAACAAATTCCCTTTTTGTTGCACAGCTTAGCCTCCAGAAACAGTTCTAAGAGTTTAAAATGAAAAGATAGATTTTTTTTGGTCAAATACAGTAAGAGTATAATTTTCACTTGATAAATTTCAACCGCTGCCTATTCTGCCAATAATTTTTCTTCATCAAGATAAGCCAGCTTTTATACTAAAATTCAATAAACTTCTAATCTTCTATCTTTATCACACTGCTATTTGACAGCTCTCAGCAGCTCAGTTTGTCAAAGACGAAGACCCTCAGTTTTTCTCCGAAACTGTATATTCCTGGCAAACCGAGGTGTTACACTGTTCAATGTGAAAGAAAACTAACCATCTAGGTGATTTGTACTCTTGAAAAGCAAGAAAGACTAATAACCGGTAACTGGGCAGAACAAGATGATCTTCTTCACCCATCCCACCAGGAAAGGAGGCCAGAGGAGTGCAGGGGGTGAGCAGCTGGTGATGCTTAGGTGCTGGCTGGGTTAAATCACAACCCAGCCTCAGTGGAAAGCCAGTGCTGCAATGCTTATCAAAAAAACCCACACAAACCTGGCATGTAAGTCTTGCTCCCCAGTGTGAGACTTCACATGACTGCTTATATTGAATTTTAGAGAAGTGTCTGAAGGAAGTGACTGTCAGGAAGGCAAGACCTATTAAATTAGTTTGATGTGACAATCCTGTTGTTCATAGCTACCTTATCAGAGAATGACAAACCAAAGTGAATGTGTTGGATTTTGCAGCTAGATAAAGCTTTGGCTGTCTTAACTTCACAATGAAACACTAAGTATGCAATGTGTATAGGTAGGCTTGGGATACTTATTCTTGTCATCTTTGCTTGGAACTGCTGTTAATGTTAATTTATAATGCCCTGTGGTGCACCTATCATGTATTGGCCTGATCTCAGTCCCTGTCTGGCTACACTGACAGCCTGCTAGGAGTCTGAGCTTTGCAACATCTGTTGTCTGGAGAGAAAATAAGCCTAGATCTCCTAATCAGAAGATAGCTCTGAAGCACCATTGTACCCAGGGTTGTGCGAAACTTGTATTTGTACATGGTGCTCTTCTGCTTCCTTATAAATCAAAGGCATTTGAGAGTAGTAGTGTTAAAATATTTATTTTCAAAATATTAGGTTTGGAAAAATAAGCTGAGAACGTGAAACATGCTATGTGGATAGGAAAATGCAGAAACAGAAATACTACCAAGCTATGAATTTAGAATCACTGGGGGTTGTGTAGAGGAATTCTAAGAGAGCTCTGTAAACACAGGTTAACTCTCCTAACAGGTTAACTCTCCTTTACATTCCATCTGGCTGCTGTCTTTCCTATCTAATGTACCCTCTGGTTGGTACAGAATCCAGGCTATAGCCTTGCTTGCTGTTTGGTTTTGTTTAAAAAACTTTTACTTCAAACAATCAAATCCATGAAGTTTACGTTCAGCAGTAAAAGCATCCTTGTTGTGAATGTCATTCTTTTAATCCAAGACTGTCAGAGGAAAATATATGGGCTATTTTAGCAGTTTCAGACTTGACATCTGCAATACCAAATAGTTCGCTTCAGAAAATTAAATAAATAAAAAAAATATACATTTGCATCTCCCCACAATTAATTTACAACCACTAAGTATTTCCCTATTTACTTGTTAGTGCAGCTTATTTAATAAAATTTATAAAACCACCTGGGAAAAATTCCACTAGATAAGTAGTCACTGCAACATTGGAAACCCACAGTTCAGCTGAGTATTCCTCTCATTCCTGTTTTAAATAATTATAAAATTACTGTGTTAATGTCAAATACAGGACAGAGTTGTGAGTTAAGTCCAGAATCTGGGATTGCCTTATGTCGTGGTTTAAGCCCAGGCCGTAAATTAGAACCATGCAGTCTACTTGCCCCTTCCCTTTCTTCCCCCCCTGCCCCCCCCGCCCTGCTAATGGAGGGATGGGAAGGAGAATCGAAAGAATGTAACTCCCACGGGTTGGGGTAAGAACAGTTTAGTAACTAAGGTATAACACAAACCACTGCTGCTACCACCAATAATAATAATAATGATAAAGGAAATAACAAGGGAAGAGAATAATACCTCACCACCTGCTGACCGATAACTCACCCCCACCCAGCAGTGAACTAGCCCTTCTGGGTTACTCCCAGTTACATCCTGGGTATGACATGCTGTGGTATGGAATACCTCTTTGGCTAGTTTGGGTCAGGTGTCCTGTCTCTGCTTCCTTCCGGCTTCCCCTCCTCCCTGGCAGAGCGTGAGGCTCAGAAAGTCCTTGGTCAGCCTAAACATTCTGACCAGTAACTATAAACATTGGTGTTATCAGCACTGTCCCCAGGCTGAAAGTCAAAACCATAGTGCTGCACCAGCTACTAAGAAGAAGAAAAAATGTCTGCTGCTGCTGAACCCAGGACAACATCATAAACAACTACTCAGTCTCTCCATCACATATATCCTAAAGCAGCCCCATGACACTCCAAGATTAACAGGCCAATTTGGGGTTTATTTGGGGTTTATGGGGTTTTTTTTGCTTTTCTTGGGGTTTTTAAATGATTATCTTATCGACTGCTCGGAGCTGGAGAGAAACATGTGTGCTTCAGACAATTACAGAGGAAGTGGGTGGTTGGCAGCGACACAATTTGCTGGGGGCCTTCATGCAGGCAGGCACTATTTTTAAACCCTGATGTGGAATGTTTGTTCTGCTCAGAGAAAATCCGTTCCCCCATACTGTGCCATGCCCACTCACTTTCAATTGAAAGACTTTAAACGCCATCCATCTACTCTTTCCAGTCTCTGCTGGAAAGGAGTGGATACATAACTTCTTCATGGGAAGCATGTTAGTTTGACCCAGGAGGCTCTGTAAAACATTTTTCTCTTCTCATAATGATTTCCCTCCTAGCTGCTTCTACCAAGAGCAGCACAAGTACTATGCCTCAAACACACACCCATTTTGGAGCTAGATGATCTTTGAGGTCCCTTCCAACCCAAACCATTCTATGATTCTATGAAAAGCATGACTTACCGTGGCTTATTTCTTCCCTCTCAGCTAGCACAAGTGACAAAGCATTGGTGTTGATCCCCGTAATGAGGTATATTTTAAATGCAAGAAAGCAAAAGTAGAAAAAAGATCCGCTCAGTTTCCACTGTGTCCCTATACCTACTAAAACAGGGACACATCTTGTCTAAGATCAAAAGGCTGCCAGGTAAAGGACTGCCTCCTCCAGGACTCAGCGTGCAGCCAGAGGGCAGGACAGCTACCATGTGTACGTTAGGCATGAAAAATAACCCATGCATTTAAGTTCCTCAGGGTACTGATGCCGTGAAGTCCAACTCCTGCTGTTACAGAGAGGCACAGTGGGAATACAACAGGGAGGGAACTGCATGGACAAAGCACCACTGACGTGATGTAGCCAGGGCCCCAGCATTATCATCTCCGCTCTTACCAAGTTTGACTGCTTATGAGAGACAAACATATTGTCCCTGTCATTTCTCCTCCATCACACCCTGCAGGAGTACAGCCCATGCTCCCCAAAGGAGACAAGCTGCCACGGCATCACTGACCTCTCATTGTGGGAGCCACCAGCCTGACCTACTTTGGGCTGCAGGATAGACTAGAGTACTATCAGTGCTGATGCAGCTCCATGTGACTTCAGAAAGATCCAGGCATTTCCTCCTCGGCACAAACACAGCCTTGTCGATAGAGTTTGCTTTGAGCAACCTGCTCTAGTGGAAGGTGTCCCTGCCCGTTGCAGGGGGTTGGAACTAGGTGATCTTTAAGGCCCCTTCCAACCCAAACCATTTGTGATTCTATGATATTATTAGTGCTGTTTGTGTTTCTTTTCTGTGCAAAGCGCTTTACTGAGCAATGCACTATGTGCCACTTTGTGAGAAGATGAGTAATTGGATGAATTACGAACAGAAGGTCCTTCTCTTCTGCTGACACTATGCCTCATCCATTCTTTCTCCTCTGCATAAATTCTGCCTGGCATCTTAGGAGTGAGTCAGTGAAAGATCTCATAGCCAGAATAAGATTCATGATTAGATCTTTATCTGCAAGTCAGGTCTCCTCAATTCATAAAAATCCAGGATTAAGTGTCCTCCTCTCCTTAATTCAAGTCAAATCCTTCAGCCCAAACTAAGTGTGTGGATGAACCAGCAGAGAGGAAGACTGTCAAACACAGCGCTTGGCCTCTTTATCACTATTGTCATAGTAAAGCTTCATATGCAGGCTCTGAGGGTCTTAAATTAAATGTCAAATAGTATCTAGCCCCGGGAACATGAAATATAGTAGCCTACAGGGAAAACGAGCCTGACAGCTTTGCTCTGCTTGTCAAAATAGCAGTTGCCTCATACAGCTCTTCGGGCAAATGAATAACCATTTACCAAACAAAAAAGTTACCAGAATCTACTCACTAATGCTTACCAAGAAGGAATGCTGGGGATGGGAGGGAATAAAGGCAATTTTTAAATACTATTCAGATGTTGAAAAGATGGATTTCTGCACTTGTAACAGAAGAACATACAGAGATGTCTCAATTTTTATCTATTTATTTATTAAGATAAGGGTGAAACAAGGTTATTTAATCTTCTCCACTTTCCCCTCACCAATTAAACATAAGAAATGCCCTGGGCTCATTCCTCTCTTGGGCAGCTGGGAAACTGCTGCTGCCTTTTTGAATAGACTCAAGAAAGCCTGCCAGGAGAAGTTTATGAAGTCCAGTTAACTGCTTCAGCATATTGATTTCATGTTTGCATGAGGAAATGTAGAGCTGGAGACACTCCTAGCTGCTTAGCCCTCCAACCATGGCACAGCCGTGCTGAAAACCCTGCTTTGTGGAGGAAAACATGGGATCATCTAACAGAGCAATGGTGCTGTGTCCAGAGCCACAAAACCCCCCAAACCTCCTATAGGAACTGCTGATGCTCATCCAGATTTTAGATGTTGCACCAAAGAGAATTTTCACTTTCAGAAAAGCAGAATGATTTAAATGCTCAGAACTTCTCCTAAGCACCTGATTTTGTTGGCAAGGACCATTCCGTGCCACCGCAGGCCTATAGCACAGCCCTCCCTGTGTATGCTGAACACACTGCAAGCAGGAGGAGGGCACAGGGAGAAAGGAGCAGCTCTCAAATGCCACAAGCGGACACACTTGCATTGCCCAAGCATGCGCTGGAAAGTACATGGTAATTACAGTTGATTCCCTGATGCATTCATTTTAAGCAGGGTTTTAGGGTGCAAACTGGAAACTAGACTTAGTCACAACAGGAAACAGCCAAGGTGTACAACACAGATGAGTTGGGGGAAAAAATAATCATAGAATTAATAATCAAGAGTGGGTGAAAACATTAAAATAGACAAAAAAACCCTAATTTCAACCATGACAGTTCTGTTTGGGCACCCGCATGCTTAAGCAACCTTTCTTCTGCCAGCTTGCAATAAAAAGCACTGAAAATGCTCTTCCCAGGATATGGACAAATATTTAATGACTGCAAATGCGGGCAGAAATTCTACACGTACTGAAATCCGGAAGGGACACGGGACCTGCTCTGCATCATGGTCATGAGGCAAGACTGCCCTCGCAGCTCTTTGATTAAACAACAGTTAAAGGCAATTTGGGGCATGGGGGAGGGATGATGGAATCCATCCACGTTGGAGCAGAGAAAGGAAAGGCCGCAGGTTTTGCGAGAGACAAGATCAGAAATCTTCATGCACCCTTGGCAGAGCTAAAAATAACAACAGCACCTGCAGGACTGCAGCGTTTGGATCATAATAAAGTCTTGTGGTGTTCAAGGTGGGGGGCAAAGCAGCAGAGGAACATGGAGTGTAAGGGTCTCAGGACCTGAGCGTACCAACAAGGGCGCAGCATCCAGAGAACAAACTGCCCTTTGTTCCTGGCTGAGGCAGACGCTCCATAAGGAAGGGTTAAAACATCAGGCAAGCACAAAAGCACACTAAGAAATGGGTCAGGCTAGAGCAGAGCTGTCAGCTTTCCCTACCCACAGTATTAGAGCTTACTTAAGTCTAAGGTCTTTTATTAAGGTCCATGAGCCAGGACCTAGGAGCTGCATGTCTTCAGACATGGCTTTCTCACATGATTTTCACAGATTTTCACATATCTGGCATTGGCTTGCCACTACTATCTATACAACTTCCACACTGGATGCTAACTTCACAAACACTAAAGTATGTGACTCAGCAGCTCAGAAGGGCAGAAACCATCATCATGCACCACAGGAAAATAGATGCTGAGGGTTAGAAATGGGAAAGATCTATTGGGGTATCTTGGCTAGCTGCTCTAGTCTCTGGTTTATGCTATTATTATATCCTGTTCTATTTACATCAACATAAGGCAGCTAAACTTCTGGTGTCTTCCTGAAATGAAGATCATTACTGACTTTGAGGTTTGGAACTGTTTGTAATGTGTGATCCTCACTTGTTTACCCTTGCAGTCATGAAAAGCTTCTTATACGAAACACTCTAATCTCAGTCCTACCAATACGCTTTGTTTTACAAATATGCCACGGATTAGAAGCCACCTCTCCTCCTTTATGGTTGTGTGCAAAATGGTAATACCAGACAGTGGCTTTGCCCTCTGGCTTCCTCACTCCCGATGCCTCAGTGGAAGCTGCAAAGCCACATTATTTGATACTTCTGTTTTCAGATTTCGGTTAGCAAATCAGGATTTACACTACCTGCAACCACTGGTGGCTTTTGCTCCCATGTCAGATAAAACATCTAGTACTGCCGATGTTGCACCTTCTTTCCTATTTCCAGAAAGGCAGCTTTGTCATATTCACTCCTTCTGATCACATTACTTCTTGCACATATTCTGACATTACATGAAAAGCTGAGAACAACTTGGACTTCTCTATGATTCTCCAGTACGACCTGAGCAACAGCCTGGCACAGTCTGGATCTTTCATGTGATGCTTGTCCAAAGCCATATTATAATGAAAGCTAGCCCTTGAGGTTAACATTGTGGTACATATTCATGAAGCATTTGTCTGCAGTTCGGAGAAAACAAACAGAAAAGAAACAAACAAAGCTCAACAACAAACCCACACTTGCCAGCTCTATGCTCACAGTCAGAAAACTGAGGGGGAAGATCCAACTTGCAACCAGTAGCATTAGAAGCCTGCTTTCTACATCTGGTTTTTGATTGGCAGACTTAATTAGAGCTTAATGCAACGTTCAGACAGGCATTAACAATGC
>JAVHNF010023701.1:5386-16140 GCA_034783455.1 Micropsitta finschii | reverse complement strand
CAACTGGAAGGCAGACATTACAGTTCTCACTTAAAAATCTCAATTCAGTTCAGTCAATGCTCGTGTTGGAATTGTTACTTCCAGGAAGAATGACCTTATGACTCGGACCCAGGCAGCTTTTATTTCTTTATTTTGGAAGGGCAACACCTACTAAGCACTGCTGCTTGAATAGAGAGGCACATGATCAAAAAAGTGAATTGCAGCCACTCAGGATATCCCTTTTCAGCCCAGCAGTGGTAGCTGAGTGTGAGTTTTTAGCCTGCTTTACCAGTGAATAACAATACACTAGCTTGAACCAAGAAACATATTGTTTCAACTGATATAAGAACAGGTTAGTTTTTGTTGAAGGAAGAAAAACCCTCAATTTTTACTATTTTGTTGTAATTCAGACATTTTCACCATCATTCCTCTTCTAATGCTGTCAATTCCTATTTTTTTCAGTTCTGTTGAAAAGCTGAAAAAGCAGTTTCTTCACAAGAACAAGCTTAGCCATATACCATCATCTTAGAATGACTGTCACAGGTTCCTGGATCTTTCCTTGTTTCCTCCCATGCCTTCTTGAGGGTTTGTGTGGGGGGTTTTTTGTTTTGTTTTGTAGCTTTGGTTTTGTTCTTAGGAAATGAGCTATAGGCTAATTATGTTTTTTGTTCTCTATAGACTGCTCTATGCAGACAAGCAGCAATTTCATAAACCCAAGAGAACAGGCAAAGAAGAGTGTCAAATGTGTTTCCTCCGTTCTGAAGTCACATAAGGCACAATATTAAGCAAGAATAAAGCTGAGAAGGTACCTTTCTGAAATGAGTCAAGATGCATCTGATGATTAAGAGCACATTCTGCTTTCATACAGCACCTACTTTAGCTGTCACAGAGATGTCTTTGTGATTCCACCAAAAATCAGATGCCTATGAACAGTTCTGAAACTTGTCCAGATCTCAAGAATCTTTCCATTCCTAATTGTGGTTTTGGTCCTTCTCTGATAAAGTACCCATATTGATACTTGATATATTGAATGTAATAATTGAAGCTACAAGGACAACTTTGTTTCCCATTGTTGTGCATCTTTTAGATGTCTTTTTTTTTTTTTTTTTTTAGCTAATTATATATGTGATTATGTACATGAAAGAAAAAAAAGGTTTATAAGAAATCAGAGAGATTTCAAGTTTATTTGTGGTCCTATAAATAACCACTGTACTTTGGAAGATCAGAAAAATCTTTGAAATACCAAGTTTTCACAATTCTTAGAAGAGAAAGAAGACATAAAAATCCCAAGGAAAGAAGATGCTGCTGCCTTTCTAGATGGTAAAAAACCAAAATGCCATTACACTAAAAAGATCTGAAAAGAAAAAGCCCTGAAGTGGCATGGCTTCAATCATATTCAACTGCTCAGCTTACAGGAAGAAAACAAAGGTGCTGATACCAGTCATTGGAAGAGGTGAAAAGGAGAAAGAAAGTGCGAAAATCCCACTGCAAGATTTTCCTTTTTCAATGTAAAAGGTTCAAGAAAATCACCAAGACCTAATCATTAAGAATGGATCAGCAAAAACATGACTTTTAAAGTCATACAGGATGTTACAGAGTAAAACTCTGGGAGGTGATCTTGAAGTAGATGGCTTCTGCAAAAAAAAAAGGCTATATTTTGTCTGTGATATATGGAAGATAAAATGCCTTGGAAAAGTGCATTTAAGTATGCTTTGTGCAATGATACCAGTAGTTAAAGTTATATTATTACATTTAAACTACCTTTTGTTGTTGTTTTGCTGTAATTGGAGTGCCTGTAAAGAACATAACAGAAGATCTGAAAGTAAGAGCTTGATGTGGTAAACAGCACATCAAATAGAAATCTTTTTTAAATCTCCTAGTTAAGGTCCCCTTCTTCTCCAGTCCTGACAACAGGCCAGATATTCCAGCTAGAAAACCTTGCTATCTTACTAAAGTGACACATAATTCACTTTTATGCATCCGATCGGTGAATTTCCAGGCAAAATTCACCAGAAACATTTGAAATTTGAACTATTCAGAATGCTTGATTTCCCAAGGAAGATTAAATACAAACAAGGACAGCTGAATCCATCCATCAATATGCTGCAGAGGACACTTATTTCAAAATGATTGACCTATCCATGTCCAACATTCAGCAGAAATGAAAAATAACCGCAACCAAACCAAACCCCTAAAATCTTAAAATCCTGCTGAATGTTGCAATGTGTTAGGAATTATACCAAGAATGAATATGCTCAGGAGGAAAAACATTCTCAACAAGTGAACAGGAAATTGTAAATAAAATCAAGTAAACATCCTGAAAAATTCCAATATCTGATGGAAATCCTTCTGCGATTTGATGTAATTAATTAAATGCTTAGATCAAAGGATCTCTTTTTATCTGAAAGAGAAAAAATACACACTTATACAACACACAATCTGGTAAAAAACCTCTTTCTTCCACAATAGCCTTCAGCATCTGCAGCCAGTCTGAAGCTACTACCTCATGTGCTTTGATGACTGAGGGAAACAAAATGGGCATGTTTGTTAAAGTCAGCTGGGAAACCACACGACTTGGTTAATTCCAGAGTTCATAAATTTATGTCAGAATAAAAGGAACCGTAAAAGCACAAATGAACCAATTTACACTAACTGCAAATGGCAGTTTTGTTATTTGGTGTCAAAGTTACCATGAGCACAATGACAATATGCCATAACACATTTTCATGTTCGATAAAGAACAAGGGTTTAGTTGGTTAATATTCCCAGCAATACTCTTTTTCATAATTTACAACAAGTAGATGCTGATAGGTTATTTAACATTTATGAAGTTAAGATGTAATCAGAAAACTCCTGATTATCTTTACAAATATAAAAGTTAAATTATTCCACTATTTTTTTCCCTGTGACTGCATTTCACAGCAGGTGCACATTTTGCAATGGGACAAGTCAATCAAACTAAACCTTGGCGTTTTGTGGGCATATTTGGCCCATTGTTTAATGGCCAATTCTGTGCAAAACTCTGCAAATGAGGTTTGATGGCTCTGTGTACTTCAAAACTAGGGTAGGTCAAAATAGAATTTGCAGCACAAGATACTTAGACTTTTTCAGTTTGTGAAGTTTAATATTAAAATATAACTTTAGTCTTACTTGGTTTTAAATAAAAGATATTACATTATTCTTTTAGTTTTTGTTTACTATAAGTGAATGAGTTCAACTATTTTGCTCTAATTGTGATTGAGCTTCACACCATATTAAACAGTGTTTCAGCAACTGACTTCAAACAGATTTTTTGTTACCAGTCTGTAAAACAGACTGTGGACTTTTTTCCCCAATTCTATTTGGCTTCCTGACATAAAGTGTTTACTTTAAGCTTCAAATATCCAGCTATCTCATTCTGGTTGTATCAAGTATTCCCAGAAAGACTTTGAAGATACTAGTAGCTAGAGATGCTGATTTGTTTCAAGATGCAGAACTCTGGACATTGAGCTCAAAAAGCTTGCCCTACAGTGTTGTGGAGCAAACAATAATTTATATGAGAAAACAAAAATGAGGAAATGTAACATCGGCTTAGAGAAAGTCAGAACAATTTGAGAGGCCATCAACAAAGGAGAAACCAGCTTAGCTGGAGAAGCTAAACAGACAAATAAATGTCATTCAAACACCAAATTTGATATAATGAATAAAGTAAGAATCCAGACATGTTACACAACTTTCATTCTAATCGATAAACAAACCAAAGGTAGATGAAGAAGTGTTACAACATGATGAAAGAAGACATTTTATTCAGATCATCCTTAACATATGAAGGAAGTAACATAGGAGCAGAGGGCAGGATCCTCTTTCGAGCATGTACAGACTTCATGGTATCATCATCAGCAACTGGAGCTATCTAGCAGAATCAAGCCCCCACTGAGGACCAGAGGGGTTGCCAATGAGTTGAAATTCAGGATGGCTACCTGCCTACCTATCAATAATATTTATGGATATGCCTTGGGAGAATTATGTGGTGGGGCCTTTTTTCCCATTCAGCTTTTCCGCCTCTATCCATGGCACTAATAGTCATTCCATAATAATTGTAACATATCCTTCTGTAGCATATCAGTGAAATGTACCGTACCTTTGAGGTCTGTGCACTGAGGCAATGCAACACAAGATAATGGGATGCCTATTTCAGAAAATAAAGTCCTATTTTCCATAGTGAGTGAGGTGTGTCAAATATTTTCTCCAAATCCATCACTTTAACCACTACTTGGCCACCTTGCTATTTAGCTAAGTCAGGAGTTTTGAAATGCTATATATCTATAAAGTCATAAGGTTTAGATAAATTACAGAAGTTGAAACACTGTAATTAAGACCATCCAAAAGGAAGGTCTGTGTAATATGATGCCCATAATTAATCCTGAAGGTGATTATTTGATCCAAATTTATTACAGCAGATAAGAAGATAGAATGCTAAAGCATCGCTGATATCCACAGACAAGAAGACAGTATGACCAACTACTATCTCATCAAAACTGGTTAATAAAAAGCACTTTTTTCCATGGAGACACTTTTAATTAAAACAAATGTCTCATCCAAGAGTGATTGCCAAGCCTGGCAATCCTTATAACAAATGCTGCATTCTGGGTTTGTAAGGGAAACCTTTATTATCTCAATTTAGCTTATTTTGAAATATGGACTCATACGCATTAAGAAATAGATCGGGAAAACACAATTATTCCACGCACAATGATATAAATAAGGATAAAAAGTAGTAGGGTCTCTCCTAATCCTACCAAGCTGTGGATGTATATGGCCCCAGATACCTGCATCCGTAGTACCTCTTAATGGGATGTAAGCTGTCCCACAAGATCAGAACCTGCATCCCCTGCAGTCTTCCTCTTGGGGAAAAAAAGCACTAAGATTACAAAGATCTAAGAATGAGTGTTAGACTGGGATATGAAGGGTCAAGAATTAATTCTCTAGCTTCTGTATATATCTATGCTTCTGCACACAGGGTTGGTTTGTAGTATTAGTAGTATTTAGCATTCTTTTAGTAACATAATCTGCTGCTAATACTCCCCATTCCTGTACAATCAGCCAGTGGCTCTGAGGTGCTATAATAAAAGGAACAGTTTTGCTTTCCTGTCTACCCAGCAGGGCACTGTATGAAAACCAAACTCTTACTCATACTTAAATAATTGGCCTCAGAACAAGAAAGCAGAGAGGAAGGGACTGAGTCACCAAATATCCATGAAAGTGAGATAACAGTTCAAGGTGCATCCCTGTACCTGGGAAGAAATACACGTGTCCTCCTGATTGAGGAGAATGATTCCTACAGCCATTTGAATACATCAACCCTGCATCCTCTACAAGGCCGTAATGTCCAGCCTCTTCCTTACCCCTCTAATTGTGTGATTTCGGGAATACACGAACTGTGTCTGCACAACCTTATTTACAACACAACCAGATGTACTACATGGAGCCTGATTCTCTTTGCAGGTTTGTAACCTACTACAAGTAACACGAATTTGAGCAGCTGGAAAAGAAAAGGTCTAGAACAACAAGGACAAGCTTTTCTGGGAAATAATCCACTTTTCACAAGCCTGTGCTATTCCAGTACATTCTTATGTTCTAAATTTATTTATAATGTTGCTGAATATTTTGTACCTTAAATTATATTTATTATCAAAACAATCATGCAGCATGAGTCACTTTCCAGTAAAGTCAACTGTAGATTATATGCCATTTGAATTCACCTCCCTTCTGCTGGGTTCTAAATCCTTTCAGGCAGTAGGGGGAAAAGTTTAATTTAAGATTTTAATCTTTCTCATATATTATAGCATTTCTATAATGGATTTTGTGCGTCTGAAAACTAAAAGATTGACAGCTCAGGGTATTATGGATTTATTAATCATTGCTTAAATGGGTAGGGTGAATACTGCTAAGCACTGCCATATAACTTGCAATCCCAGCCTTGAAGGCGAAATATTTTTTCTAGGTGACTTTATTTTTAATGTCGATTGACTCTACTGTGACTGGAAGAAGAGACATTAGAAACTTCCCTGAGTTCATTGATAAAGCATATATTGTTCTTGCAACATGCAAACACCTGAAGTTTCTAAAGGAAATTGATCTCATTTTAGCTAAAAAACCCCAATATGGAGAAAGTGGAGAACACCTTGCTGGAGATGAACTACACTAGACAGAAAGTTGTTCATTTAAAATGCTCTCATTATCCCTCAATAACTATAGCATGTCGTTTTTATAACATCAGTAAAGTACACCAATCACTTAAGCTATGATCTATATTAATGACACAGAGCACAGACTCTTATATAAAAAGATACTATTATTCAGTTATTCCTTCTTAGCCTACATCTGTAGCAGGCCAAGACAAACTGAGGATATTCAGGAGAAGAGGGCCTTTGCTGACCCACCCTCCTGTAAGGTAACACTTCCACAAAACACTATGGTGCTCAGGTGAATAAAATGCACTTAATCAAGTCAAAGCTAGCACAAGATCTTCATGTCACACTCTGACACCTTTCTTTAAAGGTGCTCAAAGTTGCATATCTGCAGGACAACTACTCATTTTAATTGCCAAGGTAGCTATGAGGACAACACCAGCCCTACAATCTGGCAGGTTTCCCTGTTGATAACTCAGGTTAGTTTGAACAGAAGAGAAAATTTATTTCCAGAGTAATTGTGGCTTTTCCTTTTTCCCTTTAATACTTGTACTCAATGATAAATGATAGTTTACAAGATCAAATGAACATATGATTTTTGATCAGCTAATCCTCATAACACCCATGTCAAGTATATAGGTCAATATTATTAAAATGTGTCTAGGAAATAGCAGTTTTAGATACTGGTTATTTAAATCACACAAACACTAAAACTAAATATGAAGAATAAAAATATCTGAAAGATTCATCTGCCTGCCTGAGCAGACTAACTTTCCCATGCTTTCGTTTTGCTACAAATTACTACATAAAAATACATTTTTACCTGGCATATCCCAAGCTAGAAATATGGAATATGCATCAATTACTGTGACATTATATGGGACATGAATTTTCTCTGGCGTTCCTACTGGTGTTTGTATAACATATTTATCACTAGTGTTGCTGCCACCCCAGGTGCTGGCTTCCAGCTGGTAAACATATCTGCACAAACATAAAAAGATCAGTAGACACTATGGTTAGAAGCTTTAGGCATTATCAGAAATAGAACATTTCCATTTTCACCAATTTAAAGAGACTAGACTATAAAGAGTCTAAAAAAAATGAAGTCTAAAAAAATGAAGGGAAAAAAAAATCAGTGAGCCACCAACATCCAACCACTCATGAGGAAAAAAAAGCTTCTCCCTCTTTGAATCAGAATGGCCTATTCTCAGAAAAGAAAAGGAAAGGGAAGTCCTTTGATTAAGACTTTCCAACACTTTGAAGCCTCCTAAATGTGCTCTAACAATTTTCCCAGTAATTAAGAATTGTTGTAAGACATTTTTCTCCTGTTAAAAGAGTAACTTATCTCTTGTACATTTCACAAACACACATACATATATTTTGAACTCCTTTCACCCATTACCAGAGCTCTTCAACATGCCTTACCTCCTGTTAGGCTGCAGGTTAGCATCAGTGAAATTTAAGTCTGTACTGCCACACACGAAAATCTGTTCTCCATCACGAAATAATCGATACTCAGTAATGAGTCCGTTGGGTTTCTTTGGCTCACTCCAGTAGATCTCCACTTCTGTTGAGCTGACTATGATATGATGAGGCTTTGGCCATATCCCTATTAACATCACAGTGACACTATTTTGATTTGACAGAAACATAAAGGGTTTGGTTTTTTTTCCCTTTCCCACAGTTAGTGCTGTTGCTTTCAGCAATGTAAGGAAAGCATAAAACATTGCCAGAAACCGAATTCAACACACTTTCTGTATTTACCCTATATCAAATACAACCAACAGGTCAAAGTACAGCTTTATGGAGAACAAGGCCAAAGGCTGCAGCCTTTATATGTCCAGTTGTCTCTGCATATTTATTTGTGCTTTAAAAAATATGCATCTAATAATTCTAACCTTGCTAACTTAAAGAGGAACTTAGGGAAATCATCTCAAAAAGAAAGTAGAAATGCTACGCCAGGCAGTCAGTATAAAGATTGTGTTAAGATACAAAAACTCTAAGAGAGATGGATTTTCTCTTGTGTAAATTTATACACAATAGCTTGATGAGTGAAAGTGGATTTTTGGACCTTGTTAAACCATAAAAAAATACAAGCCCACATGACCATCTCTATAAGAATGCACTTGTTCCTTACCATGAGGAGCAGCTTGTAAAGTCTGACCTGAAAGTGGTTGGCTAGAAGCACACCCAGCAGATGTGCATGCAGTAAGCATGAAGCTGTAATTACTGTATGGCTGCAGACCTAGAAAGAGAAAACATAGATTAGACTGAGATGTTGACAGTGGGCATCCCAAGAATCGTGTTACTACGTAGAAAGTTACCAGGCTTAAAGTTAACACTGAATATTTTTGGCAAAGAAAATGTGAACCATTCTTATTTTACATCTGAATAATACTGAAATGGTGTATTAGTGTTAATTTTATATACGTATATCCTCTACTAGTTTAAAAGACCTAACAAAAAAATTAGTTTGAATATAAGTCTATGCTGCAATGGATCTATGGATGCCCCTCATATAGATATATTTGAATTAGCTTCAAATAAGTTAGATGGCACTTGCAGCATAGTTAACAACAGTCCAGATCTCAGCCAAGATTACCATCTGAAAATTTACCCAGTCTCTCAGGTGTTTATTTTTGTGCTCCTGTCCCCTTCCCAACTTCTACTTGTTATTTTTTCCCCCTACTTTTCCTATTTTTTACAAGATTGTACTATAGATACAACAAAGCAGTTTAGAAGAAGGACTGACAACCAAGCCCTCCCCACTACAAGATACTAATTCCAGTTGCTTGTAGTTTCTTCAAAATGATTATTTGCAGCTCAAACCTATGCTGCACATCCTCCAATGAGAATAAAAGAGAATATATTGCTTTGACCTTTCCTTGGAAATTTTCAGGCACCCTTGTGCTCTGTGTCAACGACTTCAGGTTTTACGTCAAGTTCCCCATAGCTTTAGAATTTGATTTTAGGACTCCTCACCAGAAATTTGGCTAAGATACTAAGCTTTCAAAATAGCCAATTCTGCACACCCGTTAGAGGTTTCTTACACTTAAGACCCCTGTGAGCCTATCTTGAATGCCTCAGAGCTCAGCTTTAACTGCTGATCAAACTGCCACACATATCTTGCTCCTGCCCAGGCTACAGAGTCTTTGCTAAGCTACTCTTCTGGGTATTCCTCAAAGCTGATCTTAAAAATTACATTACAAGGCACAGACACTGAAATCTCTTTCTCTTGAATGCTTTCAAGGATCCTCTNNNCACTTCATAATACACTAAAAAAACATTTCTCTTCCTGAATGCAAAAGGGACAAATAGTACAGCAAGAAACAAATTACATACAAAACCTGTGAAAATGTTAAGGTTTCAAAACTGAATTCTCAAACTAGGAAATCCCAGTATTAGGATGTTGTATGATACTGACATGTATGTTGAACTGACACCCTGTATGTATAGGCTTTGTGGCACAGTCCTGTCTAATACTCCCTCCAAGATGTGTTCCCTTGGTCTCTATCTTGCCTAATTTTGTAGTGTCTGGCCCTAGAGCATACAGTTGCTTTACTAACACCACAAGCTGAGAATTGCAGATGGCTTCATAAAGCACCAGAAGAATAACAATATAAAAGAAAGGGCAGAAAATTTCTCGCTCAGAACCACAATGCTGACTCAAAGACACTGAGAAACAAATAACCCCCCGGACCTGCCAGGAGGCCATTTGGGATGCCTGGGACTTGGCTGTCAGAGTACCTGGTCTCATGCAAAACTTCATTGATCTGAGCACAACTGGTGCCTTCATCTGCAGCTCCAAGAGCTCAGGAAATTTAGGGCCCAGGTTTCAAGGCAGAATGTCCAGAAAATGGACAAGACAAGATGTGCCTTCCTCAGTACCACAACCTGAGCAGATATGAATGCCCTGGACAACAGCAGCCAACTTCCTTGATCCAGAGGTTGCCTCTCCTCCATGCTCTGCCACTGTCCGCTTGCTTGTAGCCTTCTAATCTGGCATCCCACAGGATTCATGAGGCTTCCCAGTTGGAGACCATGGCAGCCCCAGGTGCTTCCCTAAGAATGGTGCTGGCCAGGACATCCTCCCAAAGCTGGGCAAGGCTTAGTTGTGTGGAGGCCAGCACATCTCCAAGATGGGCTGAAATGGGGCTCTGGACCATAGGCAGGAGTGGGGATGGCCCCAGGGAGGCAGGCAGCAGCTTGACAGAGAGCTGATGGGTTAACACACTGCCCCGTGTGCTGCCACTTGGCCACCCTCCCACCACACTGCCCCTTCTCCTTTCTTCCTTTTGACAGCCAATGTCTCCATCCCCTCCGTGACCCACATTCTATCCTTCTGGGTTGGCACCATCCCAGCTGCCTCCCTCACTGTGCTCCACATTCATATAATCATAAAATCATAGAATAATAGAATAATTAGGGTTGGAAAGGACCTTAAGACAATGTGCCTCCCTGACTTCCACCAAGCAGAAAGGAAATTTAGCTCTGGGCAGATGCAGACATAGGCCCATTTACACTGAGATTTCCAGAAGGAATAAACTTACCAAGCATAGCAAAAGGTGAGGCAGCAGTTCTACATACAGGAGCGTTTTGTTTTGT
>JAVHNF010023695.1:0-16362 GCA_034783455.1 Micropsitta finschii | reverse complement strand
TATGGATTTTAAGGAGACTATATTAAAAAGGAAATATACACCAAAGCTTGGGATGACTGCTGTATTTATCAGTAGAAAGATGTGGGTAAACTATGGAGATCATTCCATTTAAGTGGTAGAAAAATTTATAGCATAATATGTATTCTACATATTCTGTTTATATTAAAGCAGAATCTTTAAAATGTATTTTACCAGAGGACACTGAAAAAGTGAGCAAAGTTCCAAGAAGACATATGATCATTCTCTATAAATACATTAGGGAGGTAAATACAGGGAGGTTGAAAAGCTATTAAAAATAAAGGATAAGGCTGGCAAGAGAACAAATGGTATAAACTCACCATGAATAAATTGAAGCTGGAAATTAGAAAGAGGTTTGTAACCATCAGAGCAGTGAGGCAGTTTTGCCTGTTTTTACTGAGACTATGCTATGTAGCCTTGAAAAGCCACATGCCCTACTTACCATGAATCCAGCCTTTCAGGGGTCAAGAAGAACCATAAAGATCTTCAAAAATCTCTACTCCAAAGCATAAAAATGTCACAGTTCTGAGGACTAATATTTATTATGGGACATTTTCAGCTAGAAGCAATAGTGTGAAGTTCTTGTTTCTAGCTCTGCAGTGTTGAATATTTAAAAAAAAATAGTTATTGAACATGTGTTCTGCATAAGGTGCCTTTTAAATTCACCACTCCATATGGCTGAATATCACCTATTCTGAACCTTCCTTTTGCTCTGCCATCACATCAAGGGGAAATTCCAATTTTGAGGGAAATATGGAAAGGTTTCTCACTTTCTTTAAAATGGATACTGCTGTACTGTTAGGCCAGTGAAATTAAAAAATCGGGAAGTTGCATTTATCATTTTTAGAGGGAAAATATGTCCATGTTTTCATCTTGAGGCCTCTGGGTATATTGTGCAAAACTATGATAAAAAAAAAAATATATATATATAGGAAAATTCTCAATACAAACAAATTATAATCATGATATTGGAGTCATGGCCTGGTCCCATTTTTAGTAAGCTATGGGAAAATAATATGGAGCTGTGGTTACAGTAACAAAATAATACCTTTGAGATGATGCTTACCAACTTTTAATTATTTTCTATGAAAAAAACCCAAAACTTTCCTCAATTTGCTAAACTTGTCCGTTCAAGTTTTACATCTGTAAAGTCTTCCAAATTCACAGAATTTTGCAGGTTAACAGTTTAAAATAATATTTATATATTATTTGTGTCACATGGCTGTAGAGAATCAGACCACACTTAAGCAATTCTCAGAGTAAATAATTTCAAATGTTGTTTCTTTCTGCATAGCTTGTTTGGTTGGTTTGTACCTCATTTCACCCCTTACCTAAGTTAACTCTCTTGCCTGTTCAGAGGACATCATTTACACTGGCTGAATTTGTAGCTCTGTTTTAGAAAGCTGTTAGTTCCACCTTAAAGTTAACTTGCTTTTGTCTTTATTGCCTTAACTTTTCCAGCCACGTAACAGTGGCGGCTGCTGCACCTGACTGTGTCTAATTATCCCTGGAACAAAATACAAGTAAATCCAGCATTACTCTGAAACTCTTTCTTGTTTCCTTGCTGACTCCTTTGTTCATGTCATATTCATTTGCTAGATCTGAAAATTCATGTTCAGACTCAGCTACGCATCCAACCCACTTTGTTTTTATTTATCGACCGCCTAGCAACATTTTCTTCATACAGGTTCCACAATGACTGCTTGTCATTCAAAGGCGTTACGTTGTGTAAGTGTTTGTAGCTGTGCAACAACCTTCCTTTTTTTTCCTGAGGTAATTCATCTCACAGCACTCGCTAGGAAAAAGAAAGACATGATTACTAATCCTTTAAGAGAAGCCACTTACATTTTTCTAGAAAACATCTTTAAAATTCTTACATTATAAACAGTCATTATTACTAACTCCTAGCAAAGGTAAGAGGAATATTGAAACCCCACTTTCCAGAGTCATTTGATTACATGAGCATTTTAGGCTTCAGCTATAGCCTTCATTATAAGGGAGAGCTTAAATACGTGACCAAAATGTGCCTTGAAGGCTGAACCTCCCCCCACAACATAGAAGGTAAATAAAAAAAAAGTCTAAAATATGTTTCATCTCAAAATATCTTTGATACTAGGGCCAAGTTCATAATTATTAGCAGGTATGAAAGAAGAGTTTTGAGCATTTATGGCACTAAGACATCCTAGTCCAGAAGTAAATATTTTGTTTACACCTAACTTCAAACACCTATAATATAGGCATCTGCATTGCTCTATGCTCCCTTTATTGTCAGGGTAAAGAAACAAACACTTGCAGGGAGCCTGTTCATCTAGCCTCTTTCACATACACACCAGGGTGAGATGAAGAACATCCTGTCCATTACTTATTCTACCTCACTGAGCGTAAGAAACCTGCTAGTGACTGGATCACATCTGACAGTGGGTAAAATCATCTGTCCTACCTTCATGGGGCTGTTACTCTTGCAGGTACAGATCTTCCATGTGAAGAGTGAGATGAAGAGGAGACCTTCAAACCCAGATGGGTTAAGGGATAAAATGAAGACTTTTTTTAGGAGACAGGAAAAAAGTGGAGGGTAAAGTAGGTTGTTTAACCCTTTAGGGACTGAAATGTGTGAGTTATGCTCCACCATGTACCCTCCACAGTGGAGAGTAGCATGCTGAACTCTCTGCTTTGTGTCCCCAAAAGACTGACAGCTGGATACTGTCTCATGTCAGGTGTCTTTAGGGCTTGCTGGAAGGGGCATGAGGCTGGAGCCAGGCAGATAATCCTCCCAGACAGGCTTTTTGTATCTGGCAAGGAGCAGGGCTCAGCAGTGGCTATAGCTCCTCTACCAAACAGCTTACCTTTTCCAGGGAATTCTTGGGCACATATCCTGGTTGTCCTCTGAAATAAGACTGCTCTGGGATAATCTGCTCCAGAAGCAGTATAACTGAATTAAATGGCACTGGGCTTGGCTGCCTCCACCGTCCTCTGTGTCTTTTAGCACCATCCACCTCCCATCAGTGCGCACCAAGGAGTGTGCGAAATACACTTTAAGCTTTGTGATATAGAAACATTCCTTTGGTGGACTACAACACAGCCCTCACAATATACTGTGCAGCTGAAAAAGACACAGTTTTATGGCAGAGCCATAGAAGCAGCTTAGAAGAGAGCTGGAGCTATGTACTTCATAGTGTGGGTTATGGCTGCTCCAGCTAGGACAAGCGCTCTGTGTTTTTCAAGGCTTGTGAATCTCCAGTTCTCCTGCACTACGCTGCACTACGCAGTCACGGTGTCACACTGGTCTGACTTCATTGTAGTGTTTTTCAGAGGTAATACCAGTCCCAGAACTGGCTTAGGGCTCTTTGCATCACAGTTCATTCTGGTTGTAAACATGTCTTTAGCCATGGTCAGATTCATGCTCTATAAATACTTCATTGACTCAGGCAGGGGTTCCACTGCTGCTCCATATAAATAAAGCTAACAAAACCCAGCCCAAATTATATAAGTGTGCACAAAGCTCCCCCAGCCTTGGCCACATAGCTGCATTAATAGCCAAAATGAGAACTGCTTAGGTTTGCATTGCAGCATGTTATGGTGATTTTTCTAAAACCTTTTACAAACTGTCTTTTCCTTGTACCTGTATGCATTACACTAAGGTCTGTCTAGGCTTGGGGTGTAGATGTTATTTCAATATAAAACAATAACATAACAATGATGTATGAAGCATCACTGCCAATAACAGCTAAGGGATCTGAGTTTTGCAAGATGCTGAGAGATTTCAGACTGTATTGACTTGAATGAAATACACAGTATCATTTTTCAAACCATAATTTTAGGGTATATTATGCATGCTTTTAACAATTGTTTTTGTTCAGAAGGAGTTTTAATGAAGTCAGTGATACCACTTATATCAGTAAGCACTTCTAAACTGGAGATTAGAACTCAGAGACATTGTGTCATTGGTACCTTTTTAATTGAAAATTGGCTTTTGACCACAATAACAATTTTTAGACAGCCTGTTCTGTCTGACATTTTCTATTCTCTTTTTTTTTTTTCTTTTTTTTTTTTTTTTCTTGTTAATGGGAAATCTGCAAACTAAAACTTTTCCCTTGTGACCTTTGGGGACTTTCAGAAGAAAACAAGCTATTTTTTTTCTCTTGAAATGCCTTTTTGAAAAAATTTTCAGCTTTAAAAGTTCCTTGAAGAAACAAGTAAATAAAAAAGGTATTAAAAACATTAAACCATAACGCTCAGAAATCAGAGTCTTCCAGCTAGATTTGCAGAATTGAGTTCTACAGTTTGAAAATAAGCTGGTTCCTTTATGGTGCACATTTACATTTATCTTTCTAGATAACTAATAGACGTCCATTCTCAGCAATTTTATGGTGATCATTTCCTGTGTAAATGCTCATATGAGAACACAGGCCTAGATTTATCCTACATAAATTTAAGCAATTAGGCACTGAGGGGATTGATAACACTCTATGCCGTGGCGAGAGAGGTATCTCTAGAGGGCAACGCAGGTGTTAGGTGGATGCAGTGGGTACCTCCCCTTCATACCCTGTCCAGGGGCTATGAGTCACCTTGGTTCATCTCATTACCTAACAGAAGAATCTCAGTTAAGTGGGAACCATTGTGCATTTATGGCTCTGTGAAGTCATGAAACAGAGCAGAGGGTAGGAACTTCTGTAGTGGTTAGACCAAAGTCTTTCTCCTCATATCTTACCTCCACTAGTGGAGCAAGGACAGGTCCTGCTCACCTTGTGCAGGCAGGAGGTATTTTCTGAGCTAGAGGTGGTAGCTTTGTGTTTAATAGCCCTCAGAGTGTTTGTATATCATGCGTGCAATCAATCTTGTGTGAACAAATTTAAGATCCCACATCCGCAATATCCTGTGGGAAGAACTTCCACAACTTAGCTGTATAGGGTAGTTCAATGGGAAGAAAAGGGAGGGAGTCTCTTGTCCTGGTAGAACACTAAGGAAGATGGGAACTGTGGTACAAATAGAGGTTGCTTGGAAAACAGTGCACTGATACAAAGGACTAACCCTTTAGACTGTGTGCATCTCTATAAACATATAATACAGAAAAGCTTGATACACGTTCTTTTTTCCTACTCTGATTCTTGGCAACAAACCTATTCTTAAATCATTACAAAGCATGTGCAATACATAATCCCACAAAGTATGCAGTCATTAATATACCTGCTTGTTTCTGTACCTGTAAAACAGCTTGATGCCAGTGCAATCTGCCAAGTTTGGGGCAGGGAGGGAAAGAAATGGTTCAAGGTCCTTATTAAGACATTTCCATATCATGCTACTCCTGGACACAGGCTGTAGTTACCCTCTCTATCATTCTCAAGCATCCTTTATGGACTGTGCAGATCAGGAGGATCAAAGTTTGTTCTCGCTGTACAGGACACATTATGCCCCTTATCTAGTGGAACTTTGTTCTTCACTTGCAGAGAAATGTGTTTTTTTATTGTATCCATGGGAACTACCTTTAGCAAGGGTGGATGTCCAAACAGACGGTTCAGTTCTTCCTCCACTTCCTCCCCCCCCCTTTTCTGGATGGATTCCTATCTAAATAATTCCTGTCTCTACAGGTGTTGAGACGAGCAGTTCTCACATGAAAAAAAAAACAAAAAAAAAACCCAAAAAAAACCCAACCAAAAAAAAACCTGAAAAAAAAAACAGAGTGAAGAAAAAAAGGAAAACAAAACGATGACAAATGAGTTTACCTAGTAACCATTTGGAAACACTACCTCCTGTCTCCATTTAACTATAAAAGGAAATATGTTGTTTATTCCTTCTCTAATCACAAGGTTTCGATGAACATACCGTAAGAGTACATTCAGAGCTACTCATCATCAAGAAGTTCTAAGATTTAGGATACGTGTGTGTTTGAGTATCTTAGCCATAGAAACCTCAGAAACTGCTCTTAAAGTGCAAAATGCCTTTCTTTAGTATGCACAGGCATAACACAGATAATCCTTTATCTCTGGCAAAGCTGCTGGGGTTTTGCCAAGGGCATGTTTAGTAGTGCGTGGATTCTGAGGCTGCTGCATGACATTGCTGTTGAAGGTGCACAGACACCATGGCGATGGGAGTGATATAGGTGCTTAGACGGATAGATGGATGGATGGATTTTTTCTTTACGTACTCGCCAGCATTTTGATTCAACCAGTCCAACCTGATTTTCCAGATTATTTAAGTGAGGAGGCTCAAATCCATCTGTTTGAGAAATCCTGGCAAGCAATCAAGCCCCCTGCAATTCTCCTCCACTGCCATCTCAAAATTAAAGGTAAACACATAGCACTTCTCATTTAAATATGGAGCATCTGATACAGCCTTGATTTTGATTTCTATGTCCTCTTTTTTTTTTCCCTCAGTTGCTGGAGAATGAAAACAACAGTTGAAGGAACTGCAGTCAGTAGAAAGGTTTCTCTGGCAAGGAGGCCAAACTAAATAATGACACCCAAAGCAAAAACATGCTTCACTGAAACTAAACTTTAGTCAATTCACTCTCTGAAACAAAGGATTTTTTGTAATTTCAAAAGCGAACATTGTACTTTACTCTGGCAGCCATTTGTATGTTTTTCAATGATCTGATTATGTATAAATCCCAATTTAGCATGCCTTTCAGCACCTAAATCCTATGAGTGATTTCAAAACATTAATGAAGTTTTCTATAGACTACAGCTGCGCTTCTCTTCCTCCTTTTTTTGAAATGCAAGCTTTAGTGACAGTGTTTTGATGTGCCTCATTTGTTGATGTGTATTTTCTTTCCTTTTTTCTAATTACTTTGTAAATATTTATAAAAGATACGAGATCTGTTTCGCATTCACACAGCAAGTCAATGCTTTTCCCTTCATTCCTGTCCTCTTCAATTGCTGTGCTTTCATGTGCGCTTTCAGACCTTTGATGGAACCTGTACTCCTTAGGAACGCAGTCATCAACACGATCTAAAATTTAGCATAAGAGCAGTTCAAAGGTTGCTCACTCAGGGGATAACAGTCTCAGCTCCTGCTCAGAGTGTGAATAATCAAGCAGTTTGCAAGATTGTCTAGATTTCATTCCTAGCTTTGCTCCTTCTTTGTCTCCATGTCTTTACAATTTGTAAAACATCTCCACTCTCTGTTTGCAGGATTGTACATCTCCTTTCCTCTGGCCTGAAGGGGTACTGTAAATCTATCCCTCTCAGAATGATTTAAAATTCTGCAGGTGAAACTGCCTCCTCTTTGCCTTCTCCCAGGTTCTCTGTTCAGGCTCGATGCCTGAGAACAGGAGTAAAGACAAGAACCAAATGAGAACGCCTCATGGGTACACTGTATGGCTTGGGATAGCTGCATTCTTCCAGTGTCAAGTGCTTCCTACTGTTAGCAGGGGCTAAGAGGGCAGTGGGTACAATACTTGGTATTCCAAACGGCTCTCTAAAAATACTTGCATATATCTGAATAACACTTTAAAAAGAAATACAGATAGGATCAACAGGAACCTATTCAATTCTAAGCAACTTTTCTATAGAGCATCTGTGTCCCAGAAATTGTTGTGAATTATTTATCCTTCTTTTAAAAAGAAATATATCTTTACTACTGATTCCAATGTTATTAGCAATAGAAAAACAAGTTTTGAAAATAACTCCTGAAAGCATGGAGGTAGGAAAAAACCTGTGAAAACCAGATCTTTTCCAAGCAAAGGTTTCCCTTGACTGAATCGCTATTTTCAGTTGAAAGTCTGAATTGTTGAAAATTCCTACTCAACTCTATCCCTACTTACCCTGTACTTTTCCTGTAGGAGGAAAACCAAAACCTGAGTTACTGGGAACCATTTTCCTAAAAGTAATGTTTTCTTTTACTGAACTGAGAAATCATTTGTAATAACCTGAGTACTCTTATTTCTTCAAAATAATCTCCCACCTTATACACATGAAGTAGTGTAACCACATTCCAACATAGTCATATTTATTAAAAGTTCAATGTCCCATGTATTTTAAGCAGAAGATGTTTTGGTTTAAGAAATAGTGGAAAATATTAAAAGAAATATTGTTCCAATCATTGCCCAACCTGTGCACTTAATTAATTTTACAACCAGGTGGTGAAAATGAACTTCCTCTTAATTTTAAAGCTATTTGGCTCTGCTGAATGAGGGCATGGTATGATCAATACCATGAGTCCTACTGCACAGAGTGAATCCAGCTCCTGGTGAAGCTGGTGATGGAGATTTTAGGCCTCACTCTACCAGTTTGAGCCTCATATAAAATGCACCTTCGTTTCTGCTTGCTGAACCCAAACATCTAAAAAAAACCCAATACCTGTGTTTTCAGTACCATAGGTAATCTGCCCCACTCTCTTTGCTCTGAGGAGTAAATCCTTAAGCTACTTTTCACTGATGATCTCTTTCTGATGCCTTGGCATCCTAAGCAATTTGCTAATGGTTGTTTTAGCCTCTCTTCCAGACACGAGTCTTCATTCCACAATCTCAGATAAAATAGGGTAAACTTGGGGAAATTCCAGACTAAAGGTGTTAATGGATTGCTGGATTCAAAAGCATTAACTTGGTGGAGTTATTTTAGAATTACATCCGCATAATTGAGATGCAAATTAGGTCTCTGTAGTATTAATAGATGATTAGTTAATACTCAAAATATGAAATTCATAAGCAGTTCTATATAAACTTACAAATAGATAAATTGTATTCTCTGTGCATTATTTCTACCCAATTTTTCCTCAGGTTTATTCTTTTGATGGCAATAAATATTTTTACTATTCTTCATTTATGGGTTACTGAGTTTTGAAAACACCATTCAGAGGCAAATGCAAATGTATGTGATTTTAAAGAATACTGACCTCACTCCACTGTGTTAATCCTAGTGTTAGAAATAGAAAGCGACAGAAAGTAACTGCACATCACCCAAAACCCAAGGAGAGAGAAGCAGGGCTTGGTGCTCTACGCTGTCCACATTAAATGCAAGGGACAAGAGAATGCTGTGCTTCTTTAAGGACATTCTTGCATCACTCCTGTATTGCCTATGCCCATCAGTGACTCAAAGGCAGGGTGCTCTGACTGAACAGATTTGATTAAACCTTTCTGGGAGCAGATCTATCACAATCTTGCTTCTTCATGTTGTATGATAACATCCGGCCCCAGGCAGACTTTTGATTAAACGTTCCCCCGAAGATTTGTGGAGAAATTCTGTTTATTCCCACAACTCGGAGAGCACTGAGGTTATGTGCCCACATTTTGAAGTGCAAATTACACAAACAGCAATTTGGCAAAGATTTTTCTGGAGCTGGGAAACAGACTGGGGAGGCCAATAGATGTTTTCCATTGGATTATGGTCAGGAAAAAGGAAAAGTTCATTTTCAAAAGTTTTTTTACTTTTTTAAGTTATCACACACAATCTTTAAAACTGGAAAGAATGAGCAAAGAGAAGGATAGAATTTGGAGCGCAGGATGATAACAGGAAAATGTTTAGAGAATCCTTTTTTAAAGAAGAACCACACACTGAGGCCACAACCAGGCTTCTGTGATATGATTTATTTTCTATTCAGCATTTGTTATATTCTTGCCTTTTCATCTTTACCTTTGTTTTAGAGACAGAAAATGAGTAAACATTTTTTTCCTTGACTTTGGAAAGTTCATTGCTTTGTTTTAGAAGAATTTGAAGAAGTATTTGCCAAGTCATTTCTGAACTGCACACCAGCAAACTGATTATTTATTACACTACTCACTGTTAAAAGCACATGTCACTTTGGCCTACTCATAATGCAAAAAAGAGCTTGATTATACAAGTTCAAACTCATTTTCACTAACTTTTTCCAACTAGACCATAGGTAAGTGATGAGGAGAATTAGCTCATGAAAAATTAAAGAAGTATTTGAACTGTTAGTTCTTATGCAGTTAAGCACCAGAGGCACAGACTGAAATATTTCATTGATGGTTTGACAGGTAACACTGCAGGGGATGACTCAGGACTTCTTACTCACTCTTTGCTCAGACTGAATCATGATGATTTTTATCAAATTGAGAAGTTAGTAGAAAATGCTGACTGGATCCCTTTGATGCCAGTGTCATTCTTAAGTCCAGATTTTTCTGAATCTGATACGTGTTGGAAAATACTTGAAACAATATGGAGACATCTATATTGTTGTGCTATGATTTTCTGTGGTGCTAATCCTGCACTGCCAGTACACTGAACAACGACTGAAACTCAGGCTCTGGATGTGGGGCATTGTGCAGATCTAGCAGGATACCGAGAGTTCCTGCTCTGTTTTTAGCTTCTGTGATCTTGATGGTCTGTGCCAGTATGGTAAGATAATTGACAGTAAACCACTAATACAGATTTCCTGCTGAACACAATGGTCACAAAGTGTTGTATGAGTTTCAGACTTTCTGTTTCTGCTGTCAAACCATCTCCAGGTTGAAAACCAATTGGTATGTGTATCAAATAGCAGCTCAGAACAGAAACAGAAAGGACAGCGATTTCTGTCACCTACATCAGTGAATATAAGCAAGCCACATGTGGTTGCACAACTCTTAATTTTTCCTGCTGTTTACAAAATCTTGGCATTCAGAATACCTCCCTGTGCTGTTCTCTGGGGACTGAGCAGAGCTGACTCTGCTCTTGTTGTAGGTTTCCTGATTCATCTGCCTTCATGGATCAGGGATTAATTTTTATCAGTTGCTCAAGTAAAAGATATAGATAAAGACAAAGCGATAAATGGGGTACATTTCTTCTCCCATGTTCCTGTGTAATTTGCCTGTCCTCACAGAACTCGTTTACATTAAAAGAGATCAATAACAGTATATCAGTATAAGCAGGAATTCTTTTAAGAGTCTTTATCCACAAATATAAACCAGTATTTTCCAAGTGACATATATATACTTCACCTTTGATCTCAAAACATCATGTTTAACTATAACAGTCATGTCCACTATCTGTAGCATTCTGAATGCGTGATTCTTATCTATGTGTAGAGACTAAGCAGATGAGTACACAACAGTCCTGTGAATATTCCCTTTTAAATATTTTCCATTCCCCGAAAAACTATGGGAAAAGGTGTCAAAGAGAAATTTTCAGTTAAACAGTTGGCTAAAAAATCTGAAAGAAATGGATCACTTCTAATGACTCAAGCACTGAGCCATGGAACAAAACACAGAACCACTTCAATGCAATGAGTCTGTAAGTAAACATAAACCCCAAACATTCATGGGATACAGGCCATGTTTTTGTCTTAAAAAAGAAAAAAAAAGGAATATAAATAACACATCTGACATGGAAATAAACTGAAGTTGGCTGAACCTTGTTGTACCGGAGTTACTGAAACAACAAACTTACGTATCCATTTGAAGCTGTGTTAGTTTTTTGGAAGATTCTGACAAGAATTCTTATCAGTTCACAAGCAGCACTTAAAGTATGCAAAATCATGTGTTAGACTGAAGAAAAAAAGAAAAAAAAAAAGAATCCACCAGGTTTAAATAGTAAGTTTGGATTTTCCACAAAAACTTTATTCTTTCACTAACCACTTGAACTCTAATTAAATCCAAGAGTCATCTTCTGCTGTCTTACTCCAGCAATTTCCATTTATAACCAAATCAATATTGGACTAAACATCAGAAGACTTATTCTTTGTTTCATATTCTCACTCACACCAGTTTCATAGGATTGTGGGATCACAGGACTGGAAGACCACTCCAACCCAACCTACTGCTCAAAGCAGGAGGTTGCTCAGGCCTGTGACCAGTTGTGTTTTGAAAACCTCCAAGGATAGACACTGCACAAATTCTCTGGACAGCCTGCACTCTGTCTGAGTATCCTCAAAGGGGAAAAGGTTTTCATTCAATAGCTTGCGGGAAAACGTGTATATGTAAGCTGTTGTTTTTAATGTTGTTGTTTTTAATTTCTCAATAAATATTTCATGAGCCATCTGCCAGTGACTGCAGAATGAGTAACAGTGGTCTAGAGCATAAGAGCTGGATTTCTCAAAATGATCTCTTAGTCACTTTTTATGCTAAACTTGCATTTTTCTAAATAATTCTAAAACTATTCTAAAAAAAAATACAATTAATAGAGAGATGTATAAAGCCCAAATACTAATAAAAACAGACAAATAACAGGGGGAGTTAAGCAGCTTCTCACACTAGAGTGGTTAAGATGTACAGCTGGAGACAGCATGTAAAAGAACATTGTCCAAAACCCAATTATTTTCCAAATTAGAGTAATTAGCTGTAGCTACTGACTGAGGAGTGGATGGGAAGGCTCTTTTGCTAAGAAAAAAAAAACCCTACCCTGAAGAACAAATCCTTGCTGGTGTAAATCCATCTTTGACTAATACAGAGAGACTGTGTATGTAATGGATTGCTATTTTTGGTATTTCTCAGAAATCTAAATACTAGTGTACAGTGCAATAATAAAACTGGAAAAGTCAGCCAGGGCCATGGGCCTAGCTGGAGCATTGATGGTTCACGCAGTTTAATTGCTACTAGTTTCTGCTTGGGCTACTCCAGTTGCTTCTGCCCAGAGGAAATCTGCTGTAGAGGCAGCAAGCCTGAAGTAGTGGGGATGCGAGGCAATTAGCATCACTTGCCTCCGGACCGGGTCCCAGACCTCTTCTATTTGTCGGTAGAAACCACATAGCCAGGTCCTTGTGGGGATCCATAAGAAAGAGAATGCAGTCTGGCTTGTTCTGTGCTCTTCTGCCAGGGATCATGTAGACTTGAATTCCTCCCAGAAACACCTTTAGCTGAAGCATGCAAGCCAGAAGCTTTACTGCGCCAGGCCCCTGGGGAGTCAACAGAGAAAAAAAGACATATCTGGAAGCTGATTCAGCATCCAGTGTCTGCATCTCCCTGCTGACTGCTGGCAGCGTTTAGGTCACCTTCACATCTAATGGAGCTGTCTCAGATACTTTTAAAATTACTCAGGGTTAATTTGGGCTACAATTAGTCAAGAAACATTGTGAAGAAAATCTCATGATAACTCCAGATTAGATGGGACTATTTGAAGGGTTCTGGACATTCTGGCACGAAGCACACACGTGGTTATGAAACAATAAATGCAGTTTATCAGACCTACCAGAATGACCATGCATGTGCATCCAGATATATTGTGTGGTGTGAGCAGAACCCAGCATTTCTGGTCTGCATTAAATGAATGACTGAACAAAACTGAGCTGAATGACTATACATAAAGCAGTGCATGCTTTCCTTGAACTTAAGAGAGATGTGAGGCATTCATTATCTTCTGCTGCACCCAGGTTCAATAGTTTAGCTAATTATGTGGTCTGCATCTTTCCAGCAATTACTGTTTCATATGACAGCACTACTGAGCTGGGTTTCAAGCTCCTGAATGTACAGCTAAACAGAAATGTTAGACCATTTTTCCTGTTCATGTTTGACCAGGTGAGGAACACCACCTTTTCTATACTGATATTACAGGTTTATTTCACATTACTTGTCTAGTTTTCTGTTGTGGCTCTCTCTTATCCTGCACATACTAAAGAATTTATGAACTAAAATATGAAAACAGTGAATTAAAGTGCACTGGATTATCCAGACCAACTCTTTTGGCATAGCATGGTGAGCAATATGCTATCCAGTTACATTGCACAGCCTCCCCCAGCAAATCTTTTACCATCTCCATATGAGTCTGTCCAAAAGGTATCAATCATTCAGTCCATCCACTCTTTTTCCGGTCAGTCAAGGCCTGGGAAAACAGGTGCATCTTCCAGTTAATCCTGAAAGTCATATATCTTAGCTGTAAATATCAAGAAACATAGAAATGGCTTGTGAAGTCAGAGATGGTAGTCCATTCATCTTTTGAATTGCTGGGGACACTACTGTCATAAACACAGCTAACAATTAGCATCCATTGTTATGTACAAGAAGCCATAAACTGAAGTGGAAGAATAAAGGTCTGTTTTGCATGTTGTAAAAACTGGTGTGACGAAGGAAACCTGCTGTGACCACTTGAACCCCTAGGCTAGATGAGACTGGAAATTGCAGATATTTCATTGTCATTGGTTTCACATTTTTCAGGGTGGTAGATGTATGGAGGAATTCCCATTGCCCATGGCTATTCCCCATGCTGAGGTCAGGAAAGATAAAGAAATTCCATTCTTTGGGAGCTATCTTTCTAGTTTCCTTCATGTGTTCAGCACTTCTCCCCAGTGCTTTACGACATTTTTGTCACTATTGCACAAGTTTGCTGCAGGTAGGATAAAAAATTCTCTCTTCAGGGAATTCCCTCAGATAAATCTCTCACAGGGTGTGTCAATACCGTTTTTTTGCAGGCACTGAGTTCTGCCCAGTCTCTAAGAAACCCAAAGGCCATGTGCATCCCACTAACACAATGTGAAGCCCAGGCTAACTGGAGATCTCTAACACTGCCTTCAGATGGCTTCCAGATGTCTGAAAATCAGCCTTCTAAGCGTGAGCTAGTCACCAAGGCTTCTTTTATAGTTAGTGTAGGAGAAAATAAACACCACCAGAGGCAAATTGTATGACCTATCTTAGATACCTATCTTAGGATAAGATGAATCACCTTCTGGAGGTGTCTCTTTCTCTACATCTACTATATACAGAAAGGCCAACATGTCTTGCTCAGACTTAAATTCTCATTTAAAACAAAAAAAAACCAACTCAAAAAACCCCACAGGCCGAGAGCTTTAGACAACCATTTGTCCCAGGAACTTGGACTTCAATGAAACATCAAATCATGTGGTACTTGTCATGTGAGTTAGCAATGCTGTGATCCTAATATTAGGTCTTAACCTTGGTTTTAAAGTCTTCCAAGAAACTTCTTTAAATTTGTTTACAACAAGGTGTCTACACAGTCACCCTAAAAATCAGACTCATCTTCTGTTCATTTTGCAAGCATGCAAGTAGTAGCCTGAGGCTTGGACAAACCATGACCTCCCAGATCTGCCAGGGCAAGCATGCCTCCCTATGCCTGGCATGTTTACTTCTCTCCCCTCTCACCCAGCTTCCTCCACATAAGGAATTCAGGCAGGACAAGTTCAGTCAGTCCTTGAGGGAATAATATAAATGGAAAGATCTCAGATCCTGGCTTTTCAAGACTGGTCTTAATTATTATGTATAGTATGTATGTATGCACAGTGTCCTCTTTGAGCTGGTGCTGTTAGAAGTTTTGACCTCCTCATTAAAGGTTTCGTTCTGTATTCTTACAGTCTTGAAGAATTTAAACTGCTTACCTTTGTTTCTGTGGTGACTATATGAAATCGTCGGGTTTGCTTGCTGGTCTAAGAGCTTGGGCTAAATGTGCTACAAAGTTTGTTTTGGAAGTCCAGATAACAGAGCAACTAGAAATCAAACAGATGTCAGAGTTGATGTTTATTAAACAATTGTGACAATGAGATACACCCTCTTCTGAAGCACAGATTATGTCCATTGTTTCAATTGGTACATCATATAATAAACCTAGGCTTTCATAGTCACTTATGAGAATGGCTAGAATTGTTTCAGTCCCACTATACATATTTTTTAAAACTATGCAATACATATGAGTTTCATTTTTCTTGATAGTTATGCTTTCTGAGGCCAATATATTAATCAACAGCACATTTGTATTTTATACCTGTACACACATGTGTACATACTGTGTATATACAGCAATACAGAAACATAAACACAGATCACTTGACCCAAAGGTAACCATTAAGAAGAGTTTGTCCAAAGTATGCAACAACACAGCAGTTCCAAACTGGAAAGGCTGGTTTTGTACTACTTAAGTTAGGCGTCTATTCACCATAACCTTCATCTTTGTCAAAGGAGACATGTAGCTCCGGAGGGTGATTTGGCTTACTCCAGAATTAAGTTGTACTCTGACAATGTTTGTTTCTTTTCACTGAAGGGAGGCCAAGGTATTCAAAGTGTTGCATGCTCAGAAACACCTTAGATTAGCTGAATGTAGGGTGGTTTTGTATTTATTTGAGACAGAACAGTACTGAGCTTCTCAAAACACATGGCCTAAGAGTGTAGGAATCTACATGAGTGATTCTACAATCTTGCTGAAGTCATCTGAGATCTAGTCAGTTCAGGTCACTCTCAAGAAGACACTTACATCTGGTCATCTTAACTGTTTTAATTAGAAATTAGATACATAGCTTGCTCATATACACAATAGGCAACAAAATCTAGGATGACCTAAATCCTTTCCTAAATCTGGTGGCTTGAGGTTCAAAAGGCTTCACAAGGCCTTTTCACAAAATCTAGCCCCATAAATAAGAAAAAAAGAAGTTTAAGAAGTCTGAAAAGGCCAGGAAGATTTTGTAGTTTTAGTCCATAGCAGAGTGGTTAAATTACCTGACCACTTAGAAAGACTTAGATTTGGGTCTCACCACT
>JAVHNF010023694.1:59094-69766 GCA_034783455.1 Micropsitta finschii | reverse complement strand
CCTATTTTTTTTTTGGGTTTTTTTTGGTCTTTTTTTTTTTTTTTTTTTTTGGCTTGACATCTACCCATCAAACTACTAAGTTTATTAGGGTTTAATCTCATGTATCATTCCTTGTGATGGTAAATGTCAAATACTCTGTTGTTCTCTTTCAAATATTTTCTTAGATTATTGTTGGACCAAGTCCAGAGGAGAGCCACAAAGATAATCAGAGGGCTAGAGCACCTCTCCTATGAAGACAGGCTGAGAGCTGGGCTTATTCAGCCTGGAAAGAGAAGGCTCTGGGAAGAGCTTGTAATAGTCTTCCAAAACCTAAAGAGGGCTTACAAAAAAACTAGTGAGGGGTTTTTTACAAGGGCATGTAGTGATAGGACAAGGGGAATGGCTTTAAACTGAAAGAGGGTAGATTTAGATTAGCTATAAGGAAGAAGTTCTTTACTGTGAGAGGGTTTTGAGGCACTGGAACAGATTTCTTAGAGAGTTCTCTTTAAAAATGTATGTACCCTAAACAGGTTTACACATCAGAATATTCAGTCTTCACACCTGAACAAGACAGGCTTCTCAAGTAAAAGACTTACTGTGTCAGAGAACATTCTGATAATAAGGTGTTACTTCTCCTTGTCTTAAACAGACCTGTAAAAGGCAAAATACCCCCAAACCAGCTGTGGCTATGGTTGAATGGCAAAGTTGAGCAGGCTTGTAAGCAGTAACATAATTTTATAACTGTATGAAATAATTTACTTGTTCTTAAAGTGACAATTACTTTTCCTTTTTCTTAATGTTAAAAATATTTTTTATTTCTCAGTTTATTTAGAATGAGGGATTATAAATGTTAAGAACTTTTTTATGTCTATAATGAAAAACATCTGAAGAAAAAAAAACCCAAACCCAAACAAAAATGCAAAACACCTGGAGCCTGTTCAGCCAGACCAAACAAACTTGATACTTTAGCCACTAGAGGGACCTCCAGGAATAGAATATACAAATCGTTTGCAAAGGTTATTTTGAAGTACTTCGTGTCTTTAAAGAAAAATGAAAAAGCTTTGCAGGCCAAAAGAACCGGCTTTTTTTTTTTTTTTTTTTTTTTAATAATGAGTTATATATTTATAACTTACATATTTATACTTATAATGAGTCCGAAACAATGGGCAATATGAATTAACTACCTCATAGACTTAGTCAAGAAAAAGGAATTATTTTTCATCTGGTGCGGTATAAGTTTGGAGGATTGTTTCTTCTTCATTGACTTAGTATGTTTAGCACATCTGCTTTCAAGAGACTCGTAATTTAGCAGTAAGTTTATGTTGTGTTGCTCTTCTGACAAGTGCAAAGTAAATAAAGTTATTATATTTTCAGAGTGTCTGAAAATAGGATTCGGATGTGGTGCAGACAGTCTGAAATCAGTAAGCTTATTTTCTGACTGAATGGTACTTTAGCAAAGCCCTGAACTTACTTAAAATTTTAATAGAACTTTAATAGTCCCATTTAAAAATGTTTGTGCCTCACCATGCATGCAAGTGCTTTCCAAAAAGTAGTTATGCTAGCACTTGGATCACTGGATTTGTAATTAGCAGTCACAGAAATGACAAAGGTACTCTAATGTTTTACACTTCTGCAATACTATACTATACTATACTATACTATAGAAGTGTTGGTGTTCTTCACGCACAATATTTTGGGGCTCTGTGGAGCACAAATCAGCAAGTTTTAGCTTTAGTGCAGCTACTGTAAAATGTGAAGTCCTGCTAATATAACTGACTGGGCTTCTGAGACACTGAAGATGAGGACACAAAGAAAAGAACTGCAATTAACCCAATTAGCAAAAGGTCAGGGATGAGACTAGAATTTGGCATTAAATCCCAGTTACAGAACAAGTTTAAAGAATTTTTGCAAGACTAAATTATGTTGCATTGTTTAGCTTTACCTGTTATAATGGTACTAGTGAAATGAAAACTCTTATTTTGTGAAACAACCTGAAAGTCCAGTTTGTCAGAATTGACTGTTGTGGTCTATCCACTGCATTTTATAGTTTCCAATTTGTTTACATTCAGAGGTTACTTGCTGAGAAAAAAATATAGTGGCAGTGGAAGAGACATTGCTAATTAATACCTTTTCTACTATTCTTTACTGTTTGGTTTTGTTTTTTGTTTTGAGGGCTTGGGGCATTAGAAAGCTCTTTGCTGAATTATTGTTTGAAAAAATTTCATTTCTGCCAGAGTTAGCATTCTGTTCCTTGTATTGCATGTGGATAACCTCCCACTGGTTTTGTAGTGAACTACTTGTAATTAAAAGACACACTGAACCACAATTAAGCTTAACTGGTAGACTGATGATTCCTGACATCAAAAGTGGATTGCCAAGTGGACCCTACTGAAGAATGATTATCTATCCCATGTCATTCCATACGTGTGAAGTAGGATGTTGTATGTTACAGATTAATGCAGTCACAGGCAGGAAGTGTTCCTTGACCAGGAAGAGATTTAGTGATAACCAGTCATTTCTTTCTCAGCTGCTAAGAGTGAAACCCTTCCTGAAATACCACAACATCCTTTTATTAAGCACAGCCCCTTCTGTAAGTATGGAGCAAAAATTTGGGGGTCATTTCAGAGGTTCAGTTAATTTATTTGGAGCTTATTCAGCAGTGTTGTTTGATACTGATTTTAGTCTAACCAAGAGAGGGTTTGTGACTAATGCAAGGAGGAGAATTTTCTTTTCTTGTGAGAAGATGATGAAACAGTCTTTCCATTTGAAGAATGTCATTAGTCACTTTGACCTTGAATACCTCTGCATGTGCAAGAATGTGCACACTGTATCCTGTATGGCATTACATGAGTAATCAAATGCCTGTTGAGACTAACATGCTTCTGAGATTAAAATATACCACATCTGCCTCAGTGATGAAAATGAACGTTGCAGTGTTTTGTCAGCCTCTTTAGTTTTCTATTTTGGAGTGATATTTAGAAAAGAATGCTTTTTCAATTATGAAAATTGCTGAATGATTAACCACATCAAAGAACTGGGGAGGATAGGACACTACAGGCAGCTGCTGAAACAGACTGGAGAGAATACATACGCATGTGTGCACCAGTGTGTCTGGCCAAAATTTCATAAAGGTATCCCCTCTTAGTTTTACCCTGCTTTAAAAAGTTTCAGAGTTTTATTTTTCCTACTGACAATTTATTCAAGATTTGCAAGTAGTTTGGGAGCAGGAGAAAAGTGTTAAAAGGGATGTTTACAACACCAAAGCAGTTAGCTACGTTTCTAGCTCTGGTTTTTTCATCCTAACTGCTATTGAGCCCTTCAAGGACTCTGCCCTGAAGTCCTGCTAGTAAAGAAGTAAACTTTTAGGACCTGAATTCTTCAGAATCATTTATACTTGGAAGCTTTTTGTCAAGCAGCAACAAAAGCAAATAAAACAGGCTAACATTGATTGTGGGGAAAAAAAACATAAATGTTTATTTACATAAACCAAAATTCCAATTGGCTGGTATTGGCATTTCATATAAATGAATGTTCATTAACAAGAAAAACTGAGAGTCTACCAAGTATTGTTGCAGATATACGCTTGCTCAGTCTTACCTGGAATAGTTCTTACTTTTATGTTTTGAACTTTTTTTGTTGTTGTTGAAGACAAAGAATAGAAATATTGTTCTAAATAGCAGGGCTAATCCTATGGACTTCATTTTGGACTACTAATCACATGAAAACAAAACAATAAAAAATAGTTTGTGTGCCAAAAGTCTAAACATATGCTCAGAACCTTTCTTGAAACTTCAGGACTTAAAACCCGAGCATTGGTAGAGCATAACATTCACCCAGAACAGCACCGATATTGTTTAAAAACCTATGAAACAATGTAAAAAAAGATTATAAATGTAGATACAGCCATGCAGTAAGACAGCATTCAGCATTCAGACAGCGTTAATCAGGATTGCCAGCTGCTGGCCTGGATAACCTCCAAACTCCAGATATCTGGTGCGTACCACTACCTTCTGCAATGTTGCTTCTCTCTACTAACTGGATTCCTAAACTTACTACATCCGCAGTTAAAAATAACCCAACCAATAGACAGGGATGAAAATTAAAAACCAGTTTAAACTTTCTGAATAGAAAGTTATCTGCTGTTTTCTGTCTGTCCCATTCGTCTTGAAAGAGACTGATAGAAGAGCAGATTGCATAAACATCTTTTAAAAGTTTGTCTTTTTTTGACAGTGATTAGTCTTTTTTGTGAAGTGATTTCATTAACGTGGTCTCTGACTTAATGACTGATCCACTTCTGACTTGTTAGGTTGCTCCTGCAGTGTTAATATATTTTGAGAGGAGGAACATGTGTTTCTTCTTGTTTGTCCTGTTCTATCTGTAGGTAGACACTTCAGATGCCACTGAAGACAGCATTTCAGGAGAGATACAGCTATATTGTCCAGTTTTCAGGAAATAATTTGAGTGTATGGTCTGGTACGTGTTTTGCCTGTCAACTAGGCTGCTGTAATCTTTAATTCGGAAGGATGAATGTCACCTGTGTCTTTCTATGCAGCAGTTGTCCCAGTTAGTAGCACTGTACTGTTGTGCTTTTTGAATGTGTGTCAAAGGTGTTGCTTACTCTAGACTTTCTTACCCTGGAAATTTTTGATGGTGCTACTGCTTTTGTTGACTCAGAGAAAGCCTAAACAGCAATGGTTAATAGATGCCTGAATTGCGAGTAGAGCAATGAGACAGTAGCTATGGATCTTCCTGATCAAGGAAGCTGGAATAAATTCACTTGAAGGAAAAGGTGAGCAGAACTAACCTGAGGATTCTCCCTAGCCATACAGATATAGGACCACAAGGCACTAATGAAGAAGGACAAAGTTATTACTGCACATTATAAGAATTCTATCTTAATGGTCAGGCTTTTGGGGCATACTGCAGTTTCAAGTACATTGCACTCTCCATATCTGGAGTTTCTACTGGTGTGCTAAGTTTTGACTAGCAAGGTCTGTCATCAGGGTAAATCTGCTGGATTTATATAAAAGAAGCATAAATATATTCAAGAGCCGGGAACAAAGATTTTGCTTAAATTGAAAACCTAAAGTTATGCTGGCACAAAAACATAACAGTTGCTTATTAATATATTGTGATCAATTAAAAAGAATGGAAAATAAGATTACCAAGGTGTTCAGTGAAAAATATGTGTAGGTACTCAGAAAACTGTTCTTAATTGCGACTCGATGATATGTATCTCCCTGCCTTGCCACTGAAATGGCTAAGCCATGGTCTTCCCAAGATTTAAAAATGAAGCAAAAAAAAAAAGCAATCTTTTTCCACTTTCCTTGTCTCTGCTTTGAACCATAAGGCTGAGGTTTATTTGTTCAACATGTTATTGTGTTTTCAAGCTTTTCTTCTGTGTCTGAGGTGGAGTTACTCAGTTCTTTGCAGCTTATTGATCTGCAGCTTTTAATAGGAATATTTTTAATGCAATAACATGCTTCTGTGAACAGGACTTTTTAATTGATTGTGACTATTTCAAAAATTTATTGTCATACAGTTACTGCTATATGAATATGTATAAAAATTCTAGGACTTTATTCTCAGTTCAGGACTGAATTGCATTTACTTTCCTCACTGGCTGTATTTTTAAAATGAGCTACTGACTTGATTAAACCGTGGACTCTTCAGTAAACGGAATGTAACAAAATATTTGGTCTAATTCAAGAAAAATAATAAAAAAATCAAGACAAAACAACTCTTTCTAACCCCTCCTTGAAAAAAAGTTCTTCAACATGTTGCCTACTATAGCTGGGCATAAGTGGAAAGTGGCTTTTAAAAAACAAAACAAACAAAAACCATCCCCCAAAGTAAACAGCAAACAAGTTAATTTCCATGCCAGTGGTGAACTCCTGCAACCTGTAATTGTAATGTAAGTGTTAAAGGCCTTCAGAAGACAGAGAACACTCAGATACTTACTGTTTGTTTGAGTCTTAGCTTCCACTGGGAAGTAAATCACCTGTAAGATCAAAGTGTCTCGTTATAACTGTCTGCAGCAATTCCAGCTTGTAAACATTCAGAGGTGGTTTAGCAGTACGATCTTACATGATACTATAGCAGGCACATAAAATACAGCACATAATGCGCATATCTGACAACGCATGCATAATATTGGTCATAATTTGGTACAGGATAAGAGAAACACAGCCCCAAACTGGTACAAACATTTCTGATTTACTGGAGCCCAATGGCAGAAATGCTTTACTAGTCCAGCTCCAACTAAATTACTAGAATTGGGAGTTTTACCATTAGCTTTGTTGGTATGCTACCGTCACACTTTAGTGACTTATCTCATTTCTAGAATCAAGATCCTCTTAAAGACATAAAAATTTAAACCAGTACTTTAAAACAGTGAAATAACAAATATCATTGCTGTTACCAGTTTTGCTACAGTACTGTATATACTCAGACCAAATTATTATTGTTCTAAGAAACAATTCAGTGTAGTAGTTCCATCTTAATATTTTAAACCTATATACTCTTTATCCAACATATTTTCCTACTCCCTTCACTGTCAAAGCCTGGCTACATGGCTCCATAAACATATTTTAACACTCATCTGCCTCCTTTTCCCATTTTTAGCTCTTCCATGTATACACTGTAATCTCTGTGGCTTTTTTCTATTCTTTGACTTAAATAATTCCATTGTTTGTAAAATGAACATGATTAATATGAAGACATGGCTACTTATGAAGGGAAAAACCAGAAATTGCCATTACTATGCTGTATTCATCTTGAAAATGTTGCAAATTATTATACAGTTTTAATAACTTAGTATATACTAAAGATAATTATTCCTGGATTCTCATCACTAAGTAGCCATGTATTTTGACACTTAGGTATGCTCTTGCCTTCACCTGTGCCAGACAGATGTTTTAGTATTCATTAATATGAACTAGCTGGGAAACCGCTAACAAAATTATTCTTTTTACATAAAATAAATGTCAGCATCCATCAGTGACAAACTAAAAAAGGAAATTTTAAATTCCTGTATTTGTGATGATTCTTTGAAAGATTTAGTCAACATTAGAGGTCCAAACCAAAAACTTATGAAAATATTTCTGACCTGAAAAACAGTTCAATATATTGGACTATGGAATAGATCTAAGAATTTATTCGAGGTGAGAAAATTATTGAAAGAAACTTGGGTTTCTTGGAACAGTTTCTCATTGAACACTGAGAATCAAATTTAATACTTAACAATTTTCTTCCCTGGTTAGCTATTTAAGTACCTAATACTTAACTTTTGTTTTGGAAGGAAATTGCATAAATACTGCAAAAATTTCATTTTCTTAGGTTCAGATATACTGGGGTTTCTGGTCTCTGTTAATCAATGGATAAATAACAACTATGCCACAATATTTTTTTAAAGCCTCTGAAAACAGTTTTTGAAGAAGAACATAATGTACATACGAACATCCGACCTCTTGTTTTGCTGAAGTCTGTAGATTATGTTTTGCATCTGGCTTCAGAATAAGATCTTATATAATCCAGACAACATGCTGGTCTTTAAAACAAAGAGGAACACTCACATAAAGAAACACATTTGTTAAGTTTGATATCAAGACTTTATCAGACTAGTCCTCAAAACAGGGAGTCTTCAAGGATAGCAATGACATTCTTTCTTCCATTAGCAATTTTTCTTGCAGGCTTATTGCAAGAAATAACAGTTTCTTGAAACAGAGAATCCTGACTCTATTTTGAACAGATGCAGGAAAAGTTCCCTTAGAAATGCTGGTTTTATTAAGCTAGTTTATTCTTGCTTTGGTGGGGGTGAAAAAAGCCTAGCTTCTATGTTGCTGGATTAGAAACAAGTTTTGCAAATTCTCTTTTTAACAGTTCTGGTTTTGTATTCCTAATGAAGGAGCCAGGTGTAAATAAGTAGTTTACAAGAGCCCACAGTCTTGCTAGTTTAAGCTACTGAAGGATCTTGCCCAGTTCCCCAAATATATGTGCAGCCTGACATTCGAATGGAACTGCAATTAGCAGGGTTGTTTTTGTTTAACTTTATTTAGCACCTTATCTTCCCACAGCATTCTTGTTCAAGTACCAGTATCAACCATGAACTCAACATAGCTCTTACTAGTTCTTTTCTATTTTGGGCTAGAAGAAAAAAAACCCAACAAACCAGCACTCCAGATCAAAGAGCACCCTCCTCTTTTTCTCTTGGAAAAGAAACTTAACTAATTGGTGCAAAACCCCATGACAAATCGATTCACACCACAGTTAAGTCAGTCATAAGTTACTCCACAGAAAAGTTATCCAAAGCCCTCAAAATAACTTGTTATTAATAGTCAAGCACACACACCCTTCCACAAAGACAGAATGTTTTTGGTGTTCGTGAGACCAAACTTGTAGAAGATGCAAGTTTGCAGAACTATGTTTGCTGTGTTATAGTTTGTCCAATTACTCAGCTATTTGCTGCCTTATGTTATAGTAACACCAGGGACTGCAGTGCCTGCAGTGTCTGTTCACCAAGGCCTTTACTGTTACTCATGTTAAAAAGATCCTCCTGGAGGATCCCAAGTCCCAAATGCTGAAATTCTGTAAAAAGAGACAGAGCAGCCAGCTCTGAAAGCTTTGGTGGTCCTAAATCTGACAGAAGGGGTTGTACCCCAGGAGCTCGACCCACTGACAGGACACAGGCCCAGACAGCACTTACTGGAGCACTTGCTTCCCACGGTTTCCAAGTGGACTAAGAAGGTGGGAAACCCTGATGGGCTTCTGGGGATCTGGTGTGCTTCTTCTCCCTGGTCCCTGATCCATCACCTCCTGTGGCTCAGGCCACATCCACGTAGCTGTGTTGGTGACAGGGGGACAGGCGAAATACGTCGCAGCCAGCAATGAGGAGAGAGGCCTGACACGCCGAGGATCTCTAGCCTTCATCAGGTCTTGCTGTCCGGCCCGTGCTCTCCGGGGCTGGGGCATGAATGGCTCCAAAGGCTCCATACCGAGTCCGAAGCTGAGAGGACGCCCAGCTCCCCCGCTGCGGTAGTGCGGCGCCCGCAGCGCCCCCCGGCGGGCAGCATCAGAGCTGCAGGTCGAGTCGGTCTGCCCGCTTAGTGGCTTCTCCTCACCTTTCCCAGCCAGGAGCCGCCCCGGAGGGGGCGGGCCAGCGGCGGCGGCGGGAGAGGGTGCTCAGAGCCGGCCCGCAGTTCCCTGGGGCAGCGCAGCATTGAAATCGCCGTGCATCCCCGGCTTTGCTGAGCTGCCCCAGCTATGTCCTCCAGCTCTCCTCCGGGCGAGCAGAAAAGCAGGAGCCTGGGCCGGCTATCGCTGCCTAGGAAGGGCAGCATGACACTCAGCAAGAAGTCCTCGTCACTGGAGTTGGCCGAGAGCACCTCTAACGCCCACTACGCCCCGCTCTCTGCCGCCCAGGGCGGGCAGCCGCCGGCGGGCTGCAGCCTGGAGCCGGAGCGGGAGCGACCGCTGCGCCTGAGGAGCGAGGTGGTGGTGGTGAGCGCCGACTGCCCACGACCCCCTGTCAGCCTAGACCCCCGCGTCTCCATCTACAGTCTCCGCAAGCCCCTGCTGAGCCGCAGCAACATCCAGGGCAGGGTCTACAACTTTTTGGAGCGGCCCACGGGCTGGAAGTGCTTCGTGTACCACTTCACCGTGTGAGTACTCACCCTGCACCCCGCCGGGCCCACCTGCTCCACGCCGGGCTCCCGTTACAAAGGCTAGTCCCCTCAGCCACGGCTGCCCGGAGTGGGGAATCCGCATCCCGGGACGGCCATTGGTGCGAGAGGCTCCCGGGGTGCGAGGTGACCGCTGCCGCTGTTCCCCTTCCCTCCAACCCCCTCGGGGTCGGCAGCCCCGGCGGTCCCCTCAGCCGCAGAGGAGCAGCCCGGTGCCGAAGGCTCTGAACGTTTGACAGACACAGTCCTCTGAGGTGATTTTTTTTTTCACAGGTGTGAAGCACAACAACAGAAGGTCACACTCTGAGGGAAAGTTTCTCTTATTTTAAACAGAAATGCTGTATTTCAGTTCAGGAGCTCTTGGGTGTATCAGGTAGAGCAGGAGCTGGCTTCAGGAAATGTTCTTAAGAAAGTTAGCCTGGGAATTGAAATAAATTGTTAATTCTGAGTGTGGAAATGAAGTAGGTAACTGTTTCTGTTCTTTAGTAATTTTTACTGCAGTGACTCCCAATTTTTCACCTTACTGCACAGCATCTGTTTCTGACTGAATAGGTGTAGTGTTTACAGTGTTGCAGCCCTGCTGGAAGAGCTCAAGAGATAGGTGAAGCTCCTTTTCCTTGGCTTTTTTTATTGCCCCTTGTTCAAACTCCTTGTCCTGTTGGGTACGAATGCCATCACCGTTATTTTTAGACAGGAAGGAGGATGACAACGTTTGGAGGATGTTAAAACCACATTAGCTGCGTGCAATGAAACTACTTTGAAATTAAAAACTACTTTGGGTATACTATTCTCTATGGAGGGCTGTGGACACCCTGAGCCAGCATGTGGTAGATCTCTGGTACACAAGGATCCCCACATGTGTCTCTGAGAAATATACGTACTTTTTAATCAGGATGTTGTGGAAGGCTTGCATGACCTTTGAGCAATTTGCACATGTTAAAGTAGGTAATAAGGTCAGGCAGGATGGTGATGTCTTTTTATTGTGAGCATGCACAAATATAGGTGAATATTTA
>JAVHNF010023694.1:0-19902 GCA_034783455.1 Micropsitta finschii | reverse complement strand
GGAATATTGCAGAAAGAAGGGCAATCACTTGGGTAATATTTATGTTATGGTTCAGGTGACTGGCTCATCTTTGTATACTCCTGTCTGCACACCTCCCTTCTATTTAAGAATAGCTGAAGTTAAGAGGTAGAAGGTAAAATTAGAGGATTTTAGAGGTAAATTGGAAACACATATTCATACTTTGCCTAGGTAGAGGTATATTATCACATGTGTGTTTGTGTTGATATATGATAATCTCTTCTCTAACTTCAATTCACTATCACTTACTAATTTGATTTTTGTACCTAATTACTTACAAACCTCGTCTCCACAATTTTGTAATGTTTACAGTATCAACTGTCTGTGTGTGCACTGGACTCACATGGCCTTTCAAAAGATTCACCCAATCAAGTTCTCACTTGTGTGAAAAAGATAAAGGCTGTGCCAGTTTGCAGCCACTGATGGTTGGTTTTAATATTTCTCCTCTTCAGCTCAGTTTTATTTATTACTTTTTTTTCTGTTTTTTCTAAGGGAAAAAACCAACCCTGATTAACCATTTTGGAAATCTGTAACAGGGGACACACAGTGATTTAGTTGCTGGATTTTGCAGCAGGTTTCTGTCAAGTCCACAGGATTAGTACTGCTTGTCTCAACAGAATTGTGAAAAATATCCCTAACAGCTAGCTCTGTGTTTAATAAGTGAATATTTTAAGTCTTGTTCACTGCTCTTGCTATACTTTAAAAAGAAATGCACAGTTGTTTGAGAACTGGAAGCTGCCTATGGCAGTGTACAGTGGATAGCATCTGGTTTAAGTGTTAAATGTTTTGTTTCCCAAATGCCTTATGTTCCTTTAGGGCAAGCAGCAGTCCTGTGGGGTGGTGGGTACAGCTGAAGCTGCTCAGGGAAGGGGTTTGAAGGCAGAGGCTGTAGGGCTGGGCAGCCTTGATTTCCATCTGGGGGAAGAGGCTTTCTGGGGGCTACAGGTAGTTGGGCTGAGTTTGCTGCAACTCCCCAGCAGTCCAGAATCTTACAGAATCATAGAACCATTATAGGTTTGGTGGGATCTCTGGAGATCATCTAGTCCAACCCCCCTGCCAAGGCAGGGCCACCTACAACAGGTTACACAGGAACACGTCCAGGTGAGTTTTGAATGTCTCCAGAGCCTCTTTCAGACTCTTTTCAGCTCTGCCACCCTCAACGTAAAATTGTTCTTTCTCATGTTGAGGTGAAACTTCTTGTGTTTTAGTTTATGGCCATTGCTCCTTACCCTGTCACTGGGCACCACTGAGAAGAGCCTGGCACCATCCTCCTGGCAGCCACCTTTGAGATATTTACATGCACTAATGAGATCCCCCCTCAGTCTCCTCTTCTCTAGACTAAACAGGCCCAGCTCCTGCAGTCCCTCCTCATGAGAGGATCAGACTGCTGATCATCTCTGTGGTCCTCCACTGGACACTCCAGAGAACCAGGGCCCTCTCCTTAAGGACTCACCTGGGCAGGGGAGACCAGGGAACAAACCGTTATGTTTAGTCTCTCTCTCTCTCTCTGATAGTTGCTTTGAAGTTTTGTTTATTTAAAAATGGAATCACACCTAGGTTGTATTTTGAATGCCAAATGTTAGGTTTTATTTATCTGTGGCCTTTTGGGGATTGGTTATAAAAGACAATGTGGGCAGAGGCTACTAAATTCTGGCTTAGTTGGTTTTTCTTTTGCAGTTTATTACAATTTGGAACAGAAAAATTGCAAGTATTCAAAATATGTTGGGAGTGGGGTGGTGATTCAGCTGTAGTAGCCCCTACAATGGGAAAGAGCAAGGAATGCTATTTTCTGGTGGGGCTAGGAAACAGCAAGGTTTAGAAGTAGGCTAAAGCTAATAACGTTGTGTGGTTTCATTTGTTAATGTCCAACCCAAAAACTTAGTGTCTGAAGACAAATAAAGTCCCCAACATGAAGCAGGATCGCTCAAATTTACCAGCTGTGTTTTAAGATAATCCAATACAAATGACTTGTGTGTGCGTACAGATAATTTGCAATGACATAATTATCTGACCTCCCTGTAGGTTCTTATTAGACTGTTACATAAGGTTTCATTTATTTATTTATTTATTTATTATTTTTATTTACAGCTTCCTTATTGTGCTGATATGCCTTATCTTCAGTGTGCTTTCTACAATTGAACAGTATGCAGCTCTCGCTACGGGGACGTTATTTTGGATGGTATGTATGTAGACGTTAAAGCCATTTATGTACGTTTGTTCTTAATGTGCAGATTTTGATCTCATGAGTTAGTACCATATCTAGCAGACTGTTCCTTATGGCTGAGTTGACAAGAGGCTTTTTCTGCTTTTCCCTAACAAGTCTGTGAAGCCAAAGAAATACTGGAAGTCATGGTAGCACAAAACTCTTGTATGGCATATACTGAAGGCATCTGTGTGGTATATAACTCACATGGCTGTTCTAATTAAACTTGAATCCCTTATGTTGCTCAGGTTAATCCATTTTTCAGTCATACTGAAGGCCAGACACCTCACCATAGAGGGGGAAAAAGTTAAGTGGAAGTCCTCTTTTTAGCTGATGTCAGATTTGTCTTTTTTTACAAGTAGAAAACTTATGTATTTTCATTGACTTTAAGGTTAAGACAACTTGCTTCACCTGTCATATTCACTTTGCCTTAATTAGAGAAAGCATAGTTACCTTTTGTTTATAGTACACTAGTGCTACAACAGATATGGAGCAAGAAATGTTCTGAGAGTATTACTGTTCTGCCAGCTTATATGTCATTGAAGAGTTTTAATTTTGAATTTCGAGAAGCATGGTTTTAAACATATAGAAAATTTATCCATTTGTTCTCAGTGTATGTCTATAGTAGGGTACACCCTGCTAAGTCATTGATTTTCTTGCATTTGTAAATAAGTGACCATTATCTTACTTGTGAAAACAGCGACTGTATTGAGAAAATGCTAACTAGCAATTTAAATGTTTGTTCAATATTTGTGTAGCAGTGCACGAGTAATATTATTATGTATGATATCTTTATTAACAGGGAAAAAATCACTTTAAAACCACATAAATTATTATAATTTTTGTCATTTTATCTGTTCAGTGTACTAAGGTCTTATACCTAATATGAATAATGTAAGAATAAGAATATATATATTAATTTGTCAGTCATACTATTTCTATTTAAGGTACCTTCATGCCTGGTATATTACTTTTAACTGACTTGGAAGATATTTGAACTCATAGGTGTAACTTTATAATTAGTTGCCAGCTAAGAGAGTCTATACAAGCGTTTCTTTCATTTTGTTGTTTTGTTTGTTTGGCGCTTTTTTTTTTTATCCATAACTCTTAGTTATGGATACTTCTACCAGTTTCTGTGATGAATTTCACTTGTGATGGTATCTCATTTATCTTTGCAATATATCATAATGTTTTACATGTGTGTTTTTTTTTTTTCAGTGAAATAAATTCCAGTGACAGCATCACCAGTGATGTTTTCTTTTTTCCTTGAAATCATGCAGTCAGTTTTGTATGTTCATACTGTATGCAGTACATATTGCCTGCACGTGTGTAATACACCGTATAAGATAGGTGAAGTGTGTTCAGGATTACATGCAACATACGTAATATCCATTATGTGTTGGGTGTCTGTTTTATCTTTCTAAGTAGTGTGAATCAGTGTTCCTATTCTATATCATGGGAAAAACTATGGTCAACTTTTCACATTGAAGTTCAACTGTAATGGTTTCTTGGGAATTCAGCAGTTATTTGTTTGTTCAGTAACGGCATATTCTGGTATTGTTTTCTTAAAGGATTAACTGTGGTAATTTTCAAGAAAATTAAGGGGCTTATGGTGACCCATCTGTCCACAGCAGTAGATGGGCCATTGTGTTCTCTGCTCTGTCCAGTTTTGGGGGACTTTCAAAGGAGTTGTGGCACTTTGCAACACAAATATAAATGTCAGAATCTGGTTCTTGTTAGTGTCTACCTAGTAAAATTTCCTATTTTGTTCTTATTTTAAGATTTTACTTTCACCTCTAATGTATCTTTACAAGCAGTAAAAATGAGATGTACCTGAATTGTTGAAGGAGGAGTTAATCATAGATGACTGGTTGAAGAGATACTGTAAAATGCAAAGAAAGTGTAACAGCATACAGGGATTAAAAAGCAAAACAGGAAAAACCACAGCGCAAGCTTCTAACCCAAATAGTGATGTAAGGAGACTATTAAAGCTTAGGAGATCACTCTTTCTACTGCTTTGCAGTAGGAATTAAGTTCTCTTTTTTGTTTGTACAGGGCCTTTTAGTTATACCACAAGAATAGTTTTAATTTGGAGCCAGACAATGAAAATAGGTAACACTGACATTGTAGATGAGCTAAGAAGGGCAAACAAATACTGAGAAAGATCTCAAAGGAGCAGCAGTGTAGCAACAACCTACCAGAAGGAGTATGGGAGTCTTGAGGAAGGCTTTTCTGCTTCCGTTTAACTGAGACAGTGAGAAGGAGGGAACCTTTGGCCATGTAGAATTTTAAGTTTCTAAGACCACAAATCATCCCATGAAACTTGAGTTAAGTTGCCTAAGTATATGCTCTGTGAGATTAAAATAATTAAAGTAACACAGACCTTTGGCAATTTCTTTTGAAGATTATAAAATTGAGAACCTTTCCCTACATGCATTCCAAAGGCAAAATTACTGAAGCTTTCTCAAGAACAGACTGCCTTTTATTTTTGACGTAATTTCTTATGTAGGGTAGAATTCTCTCTAAATGATTTACACTTTGTAGTGCATCAAATGTAAGCCTGAAGTACTTAGTGGTATCAAACGTGCAGTGTCATGCTTTGAAATTTTGCCTATTTCAGGTTTGTGGACTTGTAATTTGGTGGGAGGGAGCCTTTGACCAGGTAGCCACAGGTTTAGAAATGCAAGAAGTGACTATCATGCTGAATGTCTGGAAATGAGTGCTCAGAGTTAGCATGTGGGTATGCTGAGCTGAATAGCCCCATGGAGCAAATCTGATTAGATGAGCTTACTGCATGGGCACTGGAAAGCTGATTCATCTTGAAAATGAAGTGGAATTACTGTAAAAGCATGTGTATGTTATAAGCAAGCCGCTGTTGTTACAAAATCTGTTCTACAATTCACTTGTGGGTTACATAGCATTAAAATGCATGTTGGGAAAAGTACAGAATCTGTTCCCCTGACTGAAAAAATATTCAAACAAGACCCTTGAAAACACAATTAAGAGCTGTACTGCTTTATATCCCGCACTAGCCTAAGTATTTTGCTCTGACCCTGTGAAAGATCTAAGCACCTACACAACTTCAGCAAAGTCTTTTTGAAACCAATGATACTGGTCACATTAAAGATGGAAGTTGTGTGCCCATTTTCATGAACAAGAATCTTATGCTTCAATAATATAGTCAATTACATAACAATTATATGAAAATAAGAGCTATAAAAGTTGTTGAGATTATATTATTTATTATTTTGCTTGTTTTGTAATAGTGTCTCCTACTACTAGAGGAGAAAAGAGAAGATAAGTTATCAATAATTTTACAGCATTTTAAAATGCTTCTATTTTTCATAACAAGAAAAACGCATGTTTAACATTGGAAAAATAAACAAGGGGAAGTTTATGTGTGTTGCAAGTGCTGTTCCAGCTTTAGACAAAAAGCTTACAATTAGCTGCTGAATCTTTCTCTACTTGTCACCTCACTTCACAAGGCAAAGAGCCTTGATGAAAGCTATACCTAAATGCAGTTGTAAGGGGAGATTAGGAGAGAATTGGCCTTTTGTTAGTTTCCAGAAAGCAGGGAAAACTGTTTAAACTTGCATGTGTTTATTTTACCTTTTTTTCACTAGATGGTGCTGTCGGAGGGGTTTGACTCCAGTTACTCGTTGGCACTTGCCCAGTGTGAGCTGGAGTCTGAGCCAAGACTGAGAAAGTATTATCATTTTGAAGGGTATAATGCACACTTGGCCCATTTAAAATACTGGTGCGGGAGAGCTTTTGCCATGACTCATAAAGAGAATGTGGTATATCTGTGTAAAAATTGATTTTGAGACTATATTTAAACTATGGAAAAAAGTAATTCAGAGATGTATGCTCCCAAAGAGACCATATTTTTCTTTTATTTTCATAAGCAAGGATTTTATGGTGCCAGAACACAGCAGAATGCTGTTATCTCAGCATGATCTAAGAAAATCCAAGTGCCTGATCCAAGGGGATTAAATATTCTGCTGAACCAAGGGATATTTAGTGTGTCTGAAAAAGCTATTTTCTGGTAGGAATCTCATTTCAATATTGATTCCAACAAAGAAAAAAAAAAGGAAGGTTATGTTTTTATAATGAAAATATAAGCTCTTTCCAGCTTTCTGTTTCCTTTTCTACTTTAGTGTACTTCTTACTGAAGATATTAAACAATTTTTAAACATTAAAAAGACTGTCAGTTAAGATAAATGGTAATAGTTTTGGGTGATCAAAATTTACATTATTGGCACTGAAATTATTCCTACTGTTAAGAGAAAGTGGCATGAAGTCTAGGCCTACAAGAAATCTAGATTTTATTTCTTTTTTTAATATAATCTTTATAAAATATATCCTTTTAAAAGCTTTAGGTTTTGTACGCTGGAGTGTCTTGGGGGTCTTGTGAGAAAGAAAGAGAAAAATACCAACAGCTTTTGATCCTGAAGATGGTCTTCGCAGAGAACAAATGGTTGAAATAGTTTAAAAGTGGCTCCAGCATTTTATTTTTTTTTTCCTGATTATCTTCTTTGATTGAAAAGGCTAAGGCAGAGACTTAAGATCTGGACACTGGTGCTTTTTCATGCTTTAAAAAAATTAAGTGGATTAATATCTGTAAAGGATGCCCAGTGATAGTTTTACAGACTGATCTAGTCTACAGACTCTCTCTTTGCAGCCTCAGTCTGACCCAGAGTGAGGTCAGCTGGTGTAGAAGATGTGTGTGGTGGACTTTAATCCTTCCATTTGCTGGACCTGCAGATAGATCTGTCAGGGAGTCATTCCACTGACGGCTGAACCTGAGAATCCCAGCTTTCATTTAATGTCAGCTTCTCTATATTTTGGTTTGTAGTGATCAGGCCAAATGTGAGTGATTTGAAGGTTCAGGAAATATGAATAGAAATTAAAATCTCCCTTCCCTGTTTTAATTAGGGGATAGTACAGTTAGTAGCTGGAACAAGGAGCTTCCTCCATATCTGAACCCAGGTGCTTCAGTCTGTGGTTCTGATGTTTGTAGCCGGGCTGGCACATAATATGAGTTCTTCTAATCTTCTTTGCAAAATCAGCTGTGATGGTTTTTAAATGCTGCTGGTAGTAACATCTTAACTTGCTTCAGCTGCTTGCAAAGCAATCCCTTGTCAACTCCCCTGTTCTGTATAGGAGAATTATGTGTTTAATGTAAATGTGATGTTAAAGGGATATAATTACAGAATCACAGAATCATTAGGATTGGTAGGGACCTCTGGAGGTCATCTAGTCCAACCTTCTCTGCTGATGCAGGGCCACCAAGAGCAGGTTATACAGGAACACATCCAGGTGGGTTTTGAATGCCTCCAGAGAGAGAGACTCCATGACACCCTGGGCAGCCTGTTCCAGTGCTTTGCCAACCACAGCATAAAGGTCTTCCTCAGGCCGAGGTGAAGCTTCTTCTGTTCTGGTTTATGGCTATTGGTCCTCATCCTGTCACTGAGCACCACTGATAAAAGGAAACGTGAAGTGAGTCACTCATGTAAGATGTCTATATAGCATGAATGTACGTATTCAGTTGTTTCATTATCCAGTCAAGACGAGTTCCAACAGAAACAGAAGTTCATTATATATGACTTAGAGGCTGATTCCAATGACCAGTTCCAGAGCAATACAGTTTGTAGGGCAAAAATAAAGAAGTGGCCAAAAGAGACAGGATATTACAAAAGGCTAATTAATTTGGTTCAGAAGGTTGTGTGAACACGCTTTTTAGTCCAGCTTAAATTCTGCTTTATGTCCATTCTGGAGGAGAGGTCTGAGGAGCCAAATCAGATGCTTCTGGAGTGGAAATAATATTGGATGGTCTGTTAGAGATAGCTGAACCAATTTAACAAAATGGGCTTAAAAAACCTCAAACCAAACAAAAAAACCCCAACAAACCCCAAACAAACAAACCAACCAAAACCAAACAAACCAAAACCAACCAAAAAAATCCCCACCAAAAAAATAATCTCCCCCCTTGCCCCCCCCAATGAACCAATGAAAAAGAAAAGCCAAGCCAAGACTGTAGTTATTGTTTGGTGTAGATGAAGCCTGACCTGAAAAGGAATGCCAGGAAGGAATGAAGAGGAGATATGGAAGAAAACTATGCTAAGACTGGTAAGTGAAAGATGAGCTGGGTTTTTGTTCTCATATGTGCTGAAAACGGAACACTTGTAGAAGGGAGCTCGTTTCCCTTTTAAGTCTGTAGAGGGCAGCATAGGACAACACTGTGTCCCATCTGGGGTGGCTGGATTCAGACCTTGGATGTAGATAAAAATATCTTTTGGAAGAAATGAACTATTAATAAAGAGATGTTTTTTCACATGGGCTTGGTGTATTTTATGTGAGTAATCAACAAAAATAACTCTGGGAGAGGGAGGTAGAAGAAAAGGGCTGTGTAAATGTTGCTGCCAGGGACAGCTCTCTCCACTTTGTGGTTATAGCTGCAAAATTCATGCTGTTTGGCCTTACCTGATTCCTCGTCATGTGGATGATTTTTAGAAAACAAGTGAGCACAATTAAGGCTTTCAGTGAAGTGAACTGGGCAAATATTTGCATGGAGGAGAAAAAAAAATAGATACTGAACATGTTAACACACTGAAAAATTTCCAGTATGTTATGTCCTCCCAGGTATGCTCTTGCTATTGGCTTAGGTGCTTCCTTTTCAGTGGGTGAAAAAATAGAAGTTAAAAAAGATAAAAAGAAGATAAACTTGGATGCAGAAAATTGGTTATTTCCATTTCTGCCTTTTCTAAGAACTATGAGGGGCAAAAAACCCCAAATATTCTCTTCTTGGATTTCTGTACCTGGAGTTCTGTGGTGGCATATCTGAAAATGAAGTCTGCAAATACATCCCTGTAAGTAAAGGAATTGGAATTTAGTATTTATCCCCATGGTACATTGGGATGAGATGGCTGTGAAGCACTAGCATTTATTGGGGCTCAAACTCTCAAGATTAAGACAGACTCTGGGAAGAGTCTTCCTGAAACTCAGGGTGGAGCTGGTGACAGATTGCAGGCCAGCACGAATCACTAGTGATAGATTGGTGCCTTCTGCTGGCTGCTTGGTGGCCTACATGATCTGACATGGTGATCTCCCTCACTGGCAGCGAGACTTAAATGAGCACAGTGTTCACTTGTCTTTTTCTGCGAAGCAAGCTTCACAGCTTTTCATATGTGAACTACAGTAGCATGACAGTTTTCAGAAATTATTATAATTATTATCAGTACAATTACAATTCTTACAGTAATTACAAGCTCTACTGCATGTAGTGTTTTGAAAAATAAGGGAATATGTGCCCCAGAGTTGTTATTAGTTCACCTGTTCTAAAGAGCTTGTGTTTGCTCTCATGGATCACATAGCATATTGGTGTTTTGTTTGTTTATTTTTTAGTATAGCTGCATTGCAATAAAATCTGTTCAAAGGTGTGTCTAAGAAAATGTCACCACTGAAAAAAGTGTATTTCATTCACTGTTACATCTGTTGTTCACTTTTGCCATGCTTTCTACTTATGGATTAAATTTTGACTAAACATCTCTAGAGTGTAAATCCATGTCAAACTCAGAACCTTTGCTGGGTAAACTCTAGAAGAAACATGGTAAGCATATTTTCTTTGAAATGATGCACATTTTTCACTATTTAATATTTTAATAAACAAGCAAGGTACTACAAATTCCATCTTGGAAAAACAAATTTAAAATATTAAACTCGTGAAATACTGGTGCATAGTATAGCGCCAAGCAGTGAAAAGAAAGATTTTTAAATTTAGGCTTTATCTGGATTAGTGTGTAATGTTTGCAGTGACAGGTGTTTCCTTTATGCTTTGCCCAAATGTCTGGAAAGTAGTTTGTCATTAAGTGCTACATTCAGTGTGTATCTCAATTTCAGTATAACTGGAGGGTCTCTGGCTTTGTTAGGTCCTTGTTTTCACATCTGACCTCAGCCAGCTGGAGTCTATTGTTTTAAGCGTAATGTAACAGCTGACATAACATAACGGATATCAAGCTGAAAAACTGAAACAGTGCAGTGAACTGATGCAAAGAGAGGGGAAAGGGAGGAGTTGGGGAGGAGAGACAGGGCAAAACTAGCTTCATGATTCAAAGTGGAAACTTGCTGGCTTGTTTTCCCAGGGGGAATTAGCTAGGAAATAATGGGATGAGTCTGTTGAAGCTCTATTTGCAATTGATTACATATGATAGACTACTGAGACAGGTTCGAGTTTGCCAGCTGTCACTAGCTGGTGGCTCTTGAATGGCTTTAAGTGGCCCTTGGTAGGCAAAACTGGAATAAACTTTGCAGGTGTGATGTAATTGTAGTGCAGCAGAGCAGTGAGTGCCAATGCCTTAGAAGAAAGGAGGTTTCAGGAGTTAGTAGAAAGAAAATAACTTGAATGCATTAAGAATTTTACTTTCCTATGCTGGATTAAGTGGGTTCAATTAACTGGCAAAGAAAAATTAAAAGCAACTGGACTTCTTGGTGGCTTTCTTGGCAGTTTCTAAAGTTAAGTGTCTATGAATTCACTTTCTAAAAGCTTCATTATTTCACTTCTTGACTTCTGCGCTTGATGGTAGGAAAGCACATCTCTGCACTGAGCACTAGCTGCTCTTGGAAAGGGAATGAGTAAATGAATCCTCTTAGAAAATTGCCACACTGCAAAAAAAGTATCATATACCTGGCTGTGCATAGAGAAGAGAAAAGATGATATAGAGCTTACCCTGGTATTTCTTCATATATATTTAAGTATATGCTTGTTTACATATATATATATATATATAATTCTATATATAGAACATATTTCTGTTTTCAGCAATGATTAGAAAAAATACTTCTGGCTGGATTTCGTTTGTATTGGGCAGAGTCTCTGGTAACTCCACCCTACTGAGTTTATTCCATGGTTTTAGGAGAGAGGGGAAAAAAAAGTAAAGACTCTATATGCTGGGTTTTTTATGTCTATTGTATAGGCGACCAAATTAGGTTCTACATTTAAAAGTGAAGTTTTTATGGCATGAGACTTGCAGTTGTACAATATGTTTAATTGTGCATATGAGTAGTCATCATGACTTCAGCAGAGCTTCCTGTGTGCATAAATACTAACAGGATCAAGGTGTAATAGGGAAGGTTTTTTGAACAGTGCCTGGTTGTACTTAGGTATAACATAGGAAGCATGAGAGTTTGATTTATGTAACCGCAAGCTGTATTTATCTCACATTTAGTGTTTTAAATTTATTTTTATCAAATTTATTTTGTGGTATGAAAAATGTCAGCATGACTGAAGCTTCAGTTCTTTTAAACTTGTCTTGCACAAAGGGTTTCTAGGATTGTTCCTGTTTTAATAGGGGGCCAAATCCTATTTTATCTCAGTATTCAGAAAGGTCACGTGAAAGAGGTTATTAGATCTAGCTATTGAGTGGCTAGTAATACATAAAATGGTATTTGCTCATTATGTCAGCTTATAAAATAAATTAATCCTGTTGTAGAGCTTAGAAATTGGTGTATATACTGAGCTGTTGGAGACGTCTTGATAACCCAGAGAGCTGCAACATTTCCAGTATGTCCTGTGCATTGTCTGCAAACAAGGACAGTGGCCCATGTGCCCTGCTAGTAACAACATCAGAGGCTGTGCTACAGAGCAAGTTCTGTTATTTTTTCTGAGTTGCCTTTAGGGACCTAACATTGAAACAGGTGCTCTAAAACTTCTGCACTGATCAGCTATCCCAATTGTTCATTGATTTCAGGGACCTGTACCTTTGTGTGTTCTTTATATCAGATATTTCCATCTAAGCCATAGAACATGAACATATTTTCAAGATGATGGAGAATCAAGACTCAGGAACAGCAGGACTTTGAAGGAATAACAAAATAACCAAAATGCCTGTTTTCACACCCAATCTGTGAAAGCAAGCTATGTACTGCCTCACTTTGATGGTTTCCCTTATGCTAATGACACTGAGGCTGACCTTTTTTCCCTCCAGTGTGCTGTTAACATCCTTATTAAGGTACCTTTCAGAAACACTCCTTTTTGCTGTTGATTTTGTCAGCTTGACAGGATGTGTTTATATGGGAATGAATGCAAAAGGAGCTGATTTACTTGTACTTTATCCCTCTGCATCTGTTGCCCAAGGTGAGAAAGGAGGCTTGCTGTAGAGGTAAATTGACTATTCCATGTTCACTGCAGCAGGGTGGATACAACATATTTCAGTGGTGTGTTGGCTGCAACGTTGTGAACTGTTTTAAATCAGAATACATGCATATGATGAGTAACCTCCATCTGGCCTATAGGCAGGGATCTTGACAGCTACCTTCTAGGAGCTGCTCAAAGCCATTGATTTAGTCTGTGAAATTTGGAATGAGTTATACTTAGTGTCCAGGGCAGGCAAAAAGGGAGGAGAGAAAATTAAATATTTACTAATCTGTCTTCTGTAATGCCTTACAAACACAAAGGTACTTAACCTTGCAGCATTCTTGGGAGGTGAGCATTAGCAGTTCTGAGTAAAACTGAGTGACCTGTAGCTCTTCCACCCTTACTTGGCTTTGTGAGATAAATCCTTCAGAGAACTTGGGCTGCACTTTCAAGAATTTTGCCTGCATAAATTTGCATTGCCACCTGAAGAAATGGTCTTGCTGCTTCATTCTTTGTGCCAACACAAGCATTTGTACAGCTATGTTGTAAACTGCCTAGGAGAACCCAGATGGGTTCAAGCTAACTTGTTTTTTTGGCCAGATGAGATTGTTTCTTTTGGCAGCAGTGTTGGCTTAAAGTGTTTGTGGAACTGTAGGGTTAAGATTTGTTAGCTCTTGACAGTTAAAAGTGTGATGGAAACTTTATCTGCAACACAATTTACAAGCTGGTTTGTGTGCTTATTATTCTTGTTTACAGCCCATTCAAAGGGCTCTGCCTGTAAGATCAAGTGCAACACTTAGCAGATTGAGGGCCCACGTGTTTTAAAAGGTTCCGAAGTTCCTACCCTTGTAGACCTTGCAGCCTAAAGAGATAAGATGGTGTAAAGGTGAGCAGAAGGAAGTGTGAGGAGCCTCTTGCGCAGCCAGGCACGGAAGCAGAGAGAGAACATGACTTACAGAAGTCCCAGTTTTGGCCTGCTTCATGCCTTTGCATTCAGTGATGGGCCTCAGTGATCTTAACACTGAAAAGAGAAATGTATCTAATTTCTTGGATCATTTTTTAAATTTAGAACTTGAAAGCTTTTTTATCTATGAAAGCTAAAATTTTGGACCTTATTTTACCTGCCTCTCTTGTATTGATGTGACTGAATAATGAATTAAGTATTTTAAGTAGCATTTTACATTTGGTTTACAACTGTTTTGCTGCAGGACAGCAGGATATCAGCCTGACAGCTGATTGAGACCAACTTGACTGAAATTAATTTTATTCTACAGGTCTAGGCATGCTCAGTATAATTCAGAGCCAGTTATTGAACTCAAATTGGCAGCTAAACTGTCTCTACAAACAAAAGCTGTTTTGTTCACACTCTGGTAGGACAGATAGAGTGTAGATAGGGTTGCAGAAGCATGTCTCTCTGGAAAAGCTTAAGAAGCAGTCATCTGATAGATTAGTCATCTTCGCTGCTGCCCCTCAACAGTTTTTTACTCTGCCCAAAATTGGATTGTGCTGCATTTGCTTTCATAGTCTGTTGCAGTTCCTAACTGCCCCAGAAAGCATTCTTTGGTTTTAACCACCCTTGGTGGTAATTTGGTTGGACTGAATAGGGCTGAGCACTTCCAAAATGTGTTACCCTTGTTCAGCTTTGTGGGTGGTACATCTCCAAGATGAGAGGTGCTGTAATGAGGAGTTGGGTGTGGTAATATCTTCAATCTCTTGCTGCCTTTGAAGTGATCATGAATGAGCATGTGGTTGAACACATCAGTGCAACCTAGTCCCATAGGGTATAATTGTACTATTATGTCATCATTATTATTAATACAATAACAGGCATATTTGGTTTGAATTACTGCAACTATTTTGATAAAAAGGAAAAAGAAAAAATAAAACCACAGCCAAGCCCCTACTCCCTCATATCTCTACACAGAATGCTAGTACTAAATGTGTGTGTAGACTAGTCCTGACATAGCAACTTGCCTTACAGATTCCTAGTGTGTGTGTATGTATATATAAAAATAAAAAAAAGCTGCTTGGATATGAGTAGGATATTTCAGACATAATGACGTGTGTTTCTATACTTGCATGTTAGGATTCAGCTCATTAGTAAAATAGTTAAATATTTAACCACTATGAGTCATGCACCTTTTTAAAGCAAGCACAGTTAAAAGGATGTAAAGAAAAAAATTCTTCCCTTACAGTTCCTTCCAGTTGTGAACTGGAAGCTTAATGAGTTGCTATCTCATCTGCAAGGAAAAAAAACCCAAGAAAATTAGTGACCATAGACTGACTATATTGAAGTCAAACTGTCCACTGGTATGTACTTACATTTGTGATACAGTGAGTAAGGTGGAGGGAATAAATCTGTGTTGTAGACCTCGAAAGCACAGCAAGGTTTGCAGCAGTAATCAAAGTGAGTAACTTTCTAAACAAAGACCTATTTTTATATTCTGGTAACAAAACTAGGATGCTCCATGTTAAAAAGTTGGAGCAATGCTTTCAAGTGGTATAGCGATAACATCAGATTTTATTTTCTTTTCTTAATTGACTTTGTCAGGTTAATGGCCAATGAGAGTCAGAGGTGAGAAGCTCAGCCATGCATCAAGTGGCACAAAAATGCACTCTGTAGCCATTCTGCCAAATGAGAAATCCCAAAACAAACAGGTAGCCTGTCAATCTTTGCTTTCTCAAGGTCAGCAGACGTTGGTTCTGAAATGCTAGTGAAGCCGTTAAGAGAAAGCTCTTTCAGGAGTTGATTCTACTTTTGGAAGGCATCTGAACTCTGGTTTCAAAATGTACGGACACAAGGAACCGTTAGGTTTCACATCTCAGGCAGCTTTCCTTTGTTTCATAATTTTATGTGAAGGGATGTTTCTCTCTTTAAAACCAAATTCTATCTTCATAGGTATGTAATGAGCTCTGTGATATGTATCTAAATTGCTGATTTCTTCTGATTTTGTATCTGCAATTAGCTTTCATTTAGAAAGAAGAGACTAGTGTTTGTAAGTGCATGGGGTAAAGCATTTTCTTTTGGTCCTTTTCTCACAGCAGTCTTGCTTGTGCTCTTTGCTAGGGAGAGGGAATCGATGCTAATCCAGACAAATATCCTCTTGCACTTTAGATCTACACTTAACAGTCACGTACAGATTTTAAAGCCTTTTTAATATAAGAACTCCTCAGCGCTATGCTTCCTGTAGATTTCGCACAAATGTGTAGGTTATTGCTACTTGCATCCAGTAGGGTGATCATCTGGAAAATAGCAGATGAGAAGTGAGAGATTCTGCTGCTATGGCACTTTGAACATAGAATGGCATAAAAATGCAGAGCACCCTCATGACTAGCTTTAGTCTTAAATATCCATTTGTTATGGAGAGAACAAGGAGACAAGCATGAGAAACATCTTTTATTTCCAATGACCATTACCTCTCTCTGAGTTGTCTCTTCCTTGAAACAGCTGTCTCCTTCTCCTTGCTGTTAAATTTGCTGCAGCATTGACTAAGTTGCTAATAGGTGGTTCTTTTTCTCTTAATATTTAAAGGAGATGTTGAGCTAGACCTTCTTCACTTACAAAGACTAGTTGCTGTAGAGAATTGGAGTAAGATGATGGAGACTGTCAGTGAGCCCTTTTGTGTGAAAATGTAAAAGCTGGAGGAGGAAATGCTAAGTGGCTTGGATAAGGGATGAAGCTCATGATCAGATACTTCTTGCCATTTCTGTATTTCTGTCACCTTTTAAAACAGGGACTTCTAGAGTGTTATAACTCCTGAATGAATTACAAATGTCACTCATCTGTGATGTTTGGAATTATATCTTCTGTCATTCCTTCCCTAGCTTGAACTTAAAAATTGTTACAGACTGAAGCAGTCTACCAGGTGTAGAGAATTCAAACACACAGAAAGCCAGTGTTGATTAAAATTTGTGTGTGTGTATGCTTCTGCCCTTTTAGAGTTGTGAGTGATTCACATTGCCTTTCTGAATGTGCATTTAGGTTTTCATGCACGGTATCACTCTGCTTCGCATGTCAGCTTTTTTAAATTAAAATATCTTTTAGTCACTTTTATATAAATATTAATCCCTGCCTCTATCCTGAGAGGCTTCGGGACCAAAAGAATAATGAACATTTTAAAACAAAAATGAAAATTGAACTGGTATGGTGCATCCATTGAAACTGCTTTTTCTTGTTTACTCTTTTTCTTGTTTATGCTTACTCTTGGGTGGAAGGCTGAAAACAAGCAATAAAACTCTTTTCCAAAGATTTGTGTTTCTCTCTTTTAATTTTGTTTTATTTCCCAGTAAGATAACTTTCATGTGCTGTGGGATCAAGAAGAAAAACAATGGCATCAGACTGACTAGCACAGTGGAAGTGATATACAGAACAAAGAAGACTTTTTATATGTAATCTCTTAGTTTTTCATTCATCTCAATTAACAACATGGAAAATCAGTAATTTTCAGTCGCTTTAGTAAAGTAGTATTAGGTCAAAATCAAGCAGTCCTTTTAACAAATGAGTTTACTGTAATGTTCCTGGCTTTAAGGCTATAGTTTCAAAGCAGTGTGCTTTTTACTTCGATTTATTTATTGTCAGTAGTTTATCAGACCTTTGTTTGAATTAGGAGCCATTGTGGGAAGCCAGAAATTGAACTTTATGTAATATAACCTATCTGTCAGTTAGTATCAGTTCCCAAACAGTGATGATAATGCATTTGGACTTCAGCATCTGGAGCTCACACTTGAGTTTTCAGCCACTAGGTAGGGTCTAATGTTTCAGTGCTTACATGTAGTTCTTTCCTAGCTGTTTCCCATCTGTGTGTGATTGTCCCACTTCCCTAGGGGTCAGACACCAGTGTTGCCAGTGTCACCAGACAAGCTTTTTCCCAAGAGAAACTTTTTTTTAACTGTATCACTTATAAACTGGAATAGACTCCTAGATTCATTGTCTTCACCTCAAAAGCCAGAAAATTCATAATAAAGGAGAAAGCTGTGGCATTACGCTTAAGCATGTCTCTCACATTAATCTATAGCTTTTTATTTCATGGCCCAAATCTAAAAAAAATGGTTCTTCATTCTCTGTTAACATATTACAAAATGAAGGCAATGCTTCCATGGAATGATAAGGTGTGATTGCAGGGAAGACTAAGAAAAACCGTTAGAATCTACAGCTGGGTACTCAACCTCCCTGAGAAAATCAATTATTGAAAGAAAAATCTGTAATAACTAATGTACTAAATACTGTTAAAATTTGTGATCTACCTTCCAGCTCTTCTAGTACCTTTATGGCTGTCAGGCTGTCCTGGGAATATTCTATGCCTTCCTAGCTGATGAAGACCTTGGAGGATAGCAGGCAAGCCTGTCCTTGGGCAAGAGCAAAATTTAGTGATCAGTACCCTTGGCTTCCTGTGAGCTTCCAAGAATGTGCTTCTGTGATTGCTGCTGCGATTTTGTATGCTACTTGTGGTGCCTGGGAGTTGGCTGTAAATGAGGGCCCCTTTGTGCTTTGGGCCCAAGCATAATATTAAGACTTAAGTGTTGAAGAATAGAAGCAGTAGGTGGGCTGGACTGAAGGACAGTTCCCCAGACCTGTGCTCTGTTTTTTGTAGGTAGCAAAGTACCTGTTAGTACTAACTATAGAGGTCTGAACCATCAAGTAAATAGAGTACCTTTTGTCATATACTGTCCCTCTGTTTTCTGCTGAGAGCTGGCTTCTTATTTTAGGTACTAATAAACAAGTTGGAAAGCTTGACTAGAGCTGATGGGGGAGAAATTCAGTGTGGAGCAGTACCTCTTCTGTCTCTTGAGCAAGCATCAGTGATGGAATGAACCTTCCCTCAAAACATCTGGCTGAGCTGTGCCAGTATATCCACCCCCAAGGGAAGATGCCTGACTCCAAGGATGGGGCCAGACCAAAAGGAAGGTGCAGGAAAACACAAACAGGGCTGAAAAACAGATGCCAAGATGTTTAAAATACAGCTGCTGCATCTGTCCAGTGGTCTAGCTCCTGTTTATGGAATAAATTGTATGAAAGATGCACTTATTTATGCTAGCCTGTGATGTGCAGGTCTAGACCGACTGGCATGTTTTAAGAATTTGGTAAAGTGCTTGCACTTTTTGCTTTAAGGTTATTTAGACTAAAAATCTTTGAAGTAAAATAAACATTGTATTTTAAGTAGCTGAAGGCATTTACTATGTTCACAAAGACCTTTGCTCTTTGCAGACTGCTTTGAGATTTATTTTTTGTCTAGAAGAAACAAAAATATTTGTAAGCTTGGTTTTGACTCCTGATTGCCAGCAGTTCTCTTCTGTGTGAAGTGGAACTGTACAAAACATCATTTCAGTATGAGTGCAAAGGAGTGACCTAGTGCTGGTGGAGTGACCTAGAACACCTGCATTAAAATCTTTCTTTCAGTGGCTGCTTTCAAGAATCATGGTTTGTATTTGTTTCAGTTTCCTTCCCTGAAGGGCTGCTGTTAGGGCTGGCACTTACAGCAGTCCTGATGTAGGTGCTGTTTAGAGAGGTTACCCTCAGGAGCCTGAAGAGGTAACTATTGCTGCAGGTTGAGAACTGTGCCTGGCAGCCTCCTGCATGTTTGTTACCACCTGAAATTTGGGGCACCCTTCCAAGTTTTGAAATGTTCAGTGGTCCTGCACTGTGAAATCCGCCTTCATCGGTGTAATTGATTCAGCTGGCAGGGACAGATTTATTATTAGCGACGGAAAATGGAAACCCTGTGAAAGATGACAGACCTTCACGTAAGAAGTGGTATTTTCAGCCACATTTTGCTTTGATCCTCCCTGCCAGCTGCAACATGAATATATATGGACCAAACCTGGAAACAGTTTTTTAAGCCCAAAATATTAATGCCTGCAGTGCTGCTGTTAAGCTTTGTTAGATACAAAGGCTGCACTTGTAATTTAAAATGGTGAGCTGCTGATGCTTAACCTCTCTTCATACATGGGTGGGATTTTAGTTTCAGGTTTGGTCCCTACTGTTATATTTTTCAGTGCACTTGAAATAAAATTGTAGCCTTTTGCGGAGCTTTGGATTTCAGAGAAGCTGAAATTCACTGCCTGATTCAGAGTGGCATTACTGCCAATTCAGAGTAAATAAATATGTTTACATCTTTCCACACAACAAGTGTGTAAAAAGACAGTCCTATTAATGTAACAGAACTTAGGTAGCAGTTTTCTTGAATGGATTAGATTCAGGATCTGAACAACCTCGAAAAAAAGATGCTGTTAGAGATTCTCTTTGTCATCAGATGTTAATTCAGAAGCTGTTACTTGGAAATGTATTTTTAATATAAAGCTTAAGTGTCTCTACAGCCTCAAAAAGGCAAGTATGGAAACTTAAGAGAATTTAAAGAAGCGTCATTTTAATACTGTGTATAGGCAAGTTCTATTGAATAAAGTATGCAATGTGTTAAAGTTGTTTTAGTTGCTGTATTAAGCTTTACCTCTTAATTCAACAGATGGCAATATAGATTTCCTAGTTTTTTGTTTTCTCCAAATTCTTCTAACTTCTCCTTGGATCCAGCTGCATTTCCCCGCCCCCCCCAGT
>JAVHNF010023689.1:0-11786 GCA_034783455.1 Micropsitta finschii | reverse complement strand
TAGAGTCTACGGTCTCCTTGCAGAAGCTCTTTTTCAACGCTAGGATGATGTCTGTGTCCTATGCAAAGGATTGCAGGGTGTCAGCCACAGAGAGGGATAGGTTTCAGACACAGATGGATTCGAGCAGCCTGTTGGCAAGGGGGTTTAGTGTTATTTCTTCTTCAAGAACTGGTTCTCCAATAGTGATATAACTTTACTGTCACCAAAAATTTTCAGCAAGCACATACGAAAATACAATAGCTAGATAGTGGATAACAGCAAATGGAGGATAACGGAGATATAACAATAGGTCACAGGCAAAATAAGAAGTTATACTGGCCTACATAAAATTCCATCTGAAAGCAGAACTGATGTAATATGTACATCAGAGGATTACATAATGGTATCTTCTGATGTTGCTCTCTTTGATGAAAGTTTTGAAAATTTGTAAAGATTCGTAAAGATTTGTCTATGCATTAAATATATATATATGATAAAGTGAATTTACAAGTGAATTCTTAAGAGGCTAGGAGAAAATGCAGCAAGAATAATTGCAAGTTGGTTTCACAGTTCAACTCTTTGACCCAATATAGTCCTTCAAAGTATGTTATTTGAGTTCTTTGTTAGGACTTTATTGTAAAATATAGTGTACATTAAAAAATCAATGCCATTTTCTCATAAAGATCAAAAGTAAAAACATTAATCTATATTTTCTTCTTAACTATTTGATTCTTTTACTATACAGTGCTTTTCTTTTTCATAGTGACATTGTTACAAGCCTGACATTGTCAGAACATCTGACTGTCCAGATTATTAGTGACCACTATTTCCCATAGAATCATTTATGATATTACTTTAGAGAGGACTACAGACTTTAGTTTCACTTGCATGTGCAGACAAAATAGTGGGATTATGCATCCAAATATGTACTTCATTATTTCTTATGGTCGACATGAGTTTTTTTAATAAAGTGGAAATTATTTTAATCCATCATGGAGCAGATAAAACTTTAATATTAAGAATTAATCAATAAATTTTTCTGTTTAGATCAATGCCCCTGGAAATAGTGCATCATAATCAAAACGCAGTAGTAGTAGTAGCTCAAAAATTCTTCCCTAGTAAGTAATCTTCTGTTGTATTTTTGATATTTATACTGATAGAGGGAGACACAGTAATTGCATAATTGTTTCTGGTTGACATATACAATTCAGTAGCTCTCAGTCACTCATGCTATGGCCTTACTAAAGGAATTTGGCAGTTCCATAGATTTTTAAGCCATCAGGGACCATTAGGTCATCTTGCCTGATCTTTCTGCATAAAACAGGTCAGGGAATTTCATCTAGTTACTCCTGTATGGAGTGGAGCAACTAGTATTTGACCAAAGCTTAGTACCTAAGCTGTGAAGATTCATTAAGGTTTCTAAATACTCTGAGACACTGGGATTTAATGTGCTATCAAAGTGAACAGTAGAGATATTTCAAATTATGATCTAAACAGGATTTTTTAATCAATGAGATTAATTGGATACTGGAACAAATTAATGAATGGGTGGTGTCTCCAGCAGAAAAGATTTTTGCCAGTTCATTCCAAGACTTTTTTTTTATAATAGTTGCTGATATTTTGAAGAAGAAAAGCTGTATAATACAAAAATTAAACATTTAAAAAAAAATGTTGAGGATAAAATGTTAAACAGAAAGTGACTTTGAATATTTAATGTCATTAAATCTAATTAATGAAATTTTCTTTAGTTTTCATACGAACAATTCTCAGAGATTCTCATTCCTTTATCTTCTTTAGCCCATGCATGTTATTAATTGCTTGTTATGCATTTCCATAAACATTTGGTTATATTAGTGGTGTGAAGTAAAACCAGAACTCTTTTGCTCTAACCTCACTGGGACAATATAGTAATGCTTTCCCTGCTCCATGTGCTTGTCAAGGAGCCTCCCTTGGTAGGCACTCAGCTGTGTCAGAGCTATTTCCTAGCCTGTTTGAGGTTGCAGAGTGCCTCCTGCCTCCATGCCTGCTCCACCGCCTTTGCCTTTGTGTCAGGCAAAAATGGTGATACACAAAGAAAGAGTGGGAACCCTCTCTGATCATCTGTAATGAGAAAATGAGAGCAGGTAATCAGAGATGAGTTTTCCATCTTGAATGAATGTGATTTTAGTATGACTTAAACAGGCTTTCTATCAATTGCTTTTAGGATACCTAAAGTGGTGGCAAAGTTTTAGGAAAATACTCACTTCCACTGGTTTATATTTGTCTTTGCCTTTTTTTTTTTTGTAGCATTGTCCTTCAATTTGCTGCATTGAGCAGTATTGCCTTTGCAGCTGTGAGTCTTCTCTGGATCCTCCTGGCTGTTTAAGAAGTTCCTCTACAAGCAGCTTTTGTGAAGTTTCTTTATGATCAGAATCTCAATTTACAAATCTTCAGAAGAGGGTGTAGTCAAGGCCATTCTGGTCTATTAGGTATATTGCCTATTTATATTTACTCATGGTCTATGTATATTTAATTTATTTGAAAAACACACAGAGATGTATTTGCTGAACCAACAGTAACTGCTATCCCAAAGTTACATTTAGAATGGGCAGAGTAAAACTCTTAAGACCAATAGTACCCACATGAAGAGAACTACTACATAGAAGACGCTAAAACCAGTAATAGAAAAATTAAATCTCTGTGCCCCATCCATACCTTCTTTTTTAAACAAATTAAAGTAATTTTGTTTAGAGGTATTAAAATTTCAGGTTTGTTGTTTTACCTCTGGTGTTTTGCCTCTGAACAGCTCGCTATCCAAGTGGGGAGGAAGAGCGGACCAGCAGAGCTGTTGGAACCCAGGGGTACATTCCTATTGGAAGAGAGTCTCAGGAAGGAGACAGAACGTAGTCTCAACATATGAGGCAGAGAGCTGTGTAGTGGCAAGCTGATGTTGCTGGACAAGTCCTCTTTCACACAAAAAATAGGAAGCTGAGGGAAGAGAGACCTTCCGGTCTACTCACAGTAAAGAATAATGGTTAGTTGGTTGGTTTTCTTTAATTACTGTTTTGCAAGACAATGTGGATAGCATGATCACTACCACACCTTCAACAACACAACTGTATTTAGCATAACTGGCAGGTAATCCAAAAGGTGCTGCTATTCTTGCTTCAGGACTTGTAACTGCTCCCGTACACATAACAAGCACTTGATCTTTTTTAAAAAAAGCTACATGAAGAGACTTTGAAAAGACTTCAGTAATAAACAATGCAGTTATATTCACTCACATAGAACCAGCAGAATCAAAAGCAAGAAAATAAATAGGGTCCTTGCAAATCTTGAAGTTCCGTGGCATGCAAAACTCCAATGTTCTTTTTACTGAGAACAAGAAAACACATATTTCATCATAGCTACCTTAACTTTGACCTGTGCATTGTGGCTTTTATGTATTACTTGTATTATATTGATTTAGAGTGGAATTCATCTTCACTACATTTAGCCATCTAAAGTTAGGGTGCTTCATCTAAGCTGTTTGTCCAGGTTCCCCTTATAGTAAATGGAGAAAGATAGGTTCCTCCAAATGGCAATACATCCCATTTTAAGATAGGTGTCTGAGACAGACTGGATGAATTGTTCTCTATTACAATTTCTCTCCATTGTGTGTAGAGGAACATAAGCGACTAGCTTAGGCTAACTGCCCCACTTTAAGATGGCTAAATGTTGGGTGAGATGAATCCCTCTCAAATAATCTCTTTTAAGGGATGCATTTAACTGAGAAATATCTAGAAGTTAATTTGCCATGCATTATTTTGCAAAAATTTGAGAACTGATGTTTTTTTGGAATCATATACCTGGTGTTTAATGAATAACCATAATATCAAATAATAGTAAAATTACATATAACTAGGACGTTGATCAATACATGACATTAATGTGCACATAAATCATTCTTACATTCTCTTACAAAGAAGTGCATTCATTTAGACTGCAGGTAGAAAACAAAGCTTGTTTTTTTCTGGAGCACAAATCATGAATTCATTTTGAAATATTACAGAGCTGCAAGAACTAAGTACTTCTGAAAAATCAGGCTGATAACACTGATTTAAGGTCAGAGCAAGAGAGGAGTTGTAGTCAGTTCTTCTATTTGATAGGAATTATATGTTCAGATTTTATTATGTAGGAGTATAAGATTTTTAATGCCCTCAGTGACTAACTTCTTTGAATTTAAGTGTCTAGTTTTGGAAATGGTGCAATAGATAACAACACTATTGTCTCTTAGCAACAACAATTAGTATCTGAAAAAAGGGGGGGTTTGCAAGGTTGGACTTTCCCATGTTTTTACATAATCTGTTTGCGTGTATGTGCACATGTGCGTGTGAGCACATTAGTGAATGAATCAGTTATTAACAGGTTTTAAAATGGGAGACACAGGCCACCAGCTTATTAAATCACAGGAACAAGTGACACAGGGCAGGCAAAGAATGTCTCTCTTGGAGTCCTGCCTCTTTCACTGAGCACCTGACAAGATATGCACATCCCCTGGGTGGCTAAGCTAGCCATGCGTGCATGCACATCACAGCATGCCTTCTTTCCAAATGCTGGTAGAAAGGGCTAAAAAGTCACTGCAAATTACGTGTCATGCCCAGCAGTAATGTAGGCAGCAGCTTGCTACCAGACTTCCTTTTCCTGTTGTGTCAACAATTTTTCTTCTGACCTGGAAGAATAGGTCTAGAGTGAGAAATTATTTGCCCTAGATCCAAACTGGCAACAGGTTCTATGACCTGTTCAATTAAAGGTTTGAATGGTTTTAAGTATCTTCAGCTCAGTATTTGCACTGGTTTCATTAACCAGCTGCTCCAGAAATTGCAATATTTTCAATGCCTAGGCCTAGGCATGTGGCCTATGGAAGTAAAAGGTTCCTACTGATTAATAGGAAGATTTCACCAATAAAAAAAATCATTTTGGTTTCTTTTATTTTCCCTCACTAATTATATCCTCTGACCATATTTTGTGTAATATTCCTTCCATCTCTAAAGTTTAGCACTCACGTATTCAAAAATAAATCACATTCTTCCTTCACAAGAGCTTGACATGAATAAATTTGCATTCATAATTAGTTGACAGGGATAGAAGAGTGAGTCTGGCATTGTAATGTATTACTTATATTCGTATTACTTATATTCGTTTTGTGACACTTCATGTTGTTATAACCACGTCAAACCTTGATACTACTCAGTTTACAATCACCATAGAAGATTATGCAGATTCCTCCTCATGCCTTGCCTTCTTTTTCCCCTTCTATACCTTCTGCTGAACTAACACTTCTTCACAAAAACATAGAGAAAACCCGTGTTCATGTCATGACAGATGATCTCTGACATTCGGCTCTTTTTGCATGAGTCTTCCATTTCTGCTGCAGCATACCTGGCAGAGCAAGCACGCAGAAGCTGCATCCAAGGTGCACCTCTAGAAAAACTCCTGGTATAATACCATAGTTTCCTAGGAATGGGACTTCCATAGCAATGGGTCACCAGCAGCTCTTCTGCTGCACTTATGGTGTCACCATTTTGCCATTTAAATCCTTCAAGTTCACAGCGCAAAAGTAGCGGTTTCTATCTACTAACAGCAAATTGACTTAAGATATTGTTTCCTATATACTAGAGAAAGAACTCCTTCAAGAGCAAAAACCCGAAGCTGACTATTACTTGATCTGAAGCTCCAGTAAAGGAAAAGAAGCCTGCTCTTCTAATAAATGAGGATCCACAAATTCTTAGATTGATTACATATTCAAATTTTGTATACTCACAGTTTAATTCCTGCAAGGAACCTGTAGGAAATAAGAACTTAAAAAAAAAAAAAATCCCTTAAAATAAATTATTTAATCCTCAAACTGGCACATATTTATCACTAGTGTATTGAAGAGATCGAAATAATAATATACCACCGGAGGAATATGTACTTCATGTTAATATTTATACCTTCTTTTTTCTTTGACATGGATACAGCAAGTATACAACTATAACATCCTAGTGGAAATCATCATAGCTATAGATAGTCAGATATTCACAAACTGAATGCTGGAAAGACCAGGCACAGGAGTAACAAGAATTTCCAAAGAGAAGAACCAAAAGATTCAACAAGAATGCTACAGCCATGCCAAATCTGTTACAATTGTAATAGAAATATTGTTTGTTCTTAGTCTGATGCACCTGAGGGTATCTGGTGTGCTGCAAATACCTCTCCATGATTTGCCTTCTCAAGGGATGACTTCTGTCCCTGGGCTGGTTTAGAGGCATCCATAGTGGGCATGAATGAGGGTCATCTCTGTGATGGTGGGACTGACTTACTGCTGATGGAACTGAATGGCTGGCCATGACAATGGCAATCTAAGTCACACCTCAACATAGTTTAATTCTCCTCAGATTTTGTAGACCCCAGCTATGCTGAGGCTAAGGGTTGTCAAAGCCAAGCTCACTGAAGGATAGACCACCTGGAAGAGCTGCATAGTTGCTCACACTGTTCAGTCCCTGCAGACACACTTCAGAAGGAACCAGAGGTGTCTAGTCACCTGTCCTGTGAGGGAGAAGGGGATAAGCCTCAAGTTTCCAGCCAGCCCCAGCTGTCAATTGTGCTCTTGCTTACTGGGACAGAGGACTGGGAGCAGGAAGGAGTTTGCCAGTGCTGCCCCATGTCGTATCCAACAGCCACTGCATGCCTAATTCAGGTCTCTGCAAGCTGTGTTTGTGGAGTGTTTCCAGGAGCTCAGAGTCTGGAAATCTGGGACCGTATCACCCAAAGCGGAAAGATGGCAGAGGTGGTAGTTCCGATGTTAAACAAAACCATCATATGTGTATATATATATATATATACACGAGAGGGTGGACCCCAGTGCCTTATGACATCAGATGCAGCTTTGCACATAGTCACCAACCCAGAAACCTCTGCATATGAGCTATCATATTCAGTCCTTAAGGCTGAGGACAAGTGGGGAAAGGAAGGACAAGGGGACATTAAAGAGAAGGAGTTTTACCCAGGAGGCCCTGACACAGTATGCTTAGTCCTTTTCAAACCTTGTAGCTCTCTGAAATCAGCTCAGTAAGAATCTTCCCATTTGGGTATGAAGATTTAAGTGCTGTGAACTTTTAAGTTGTCTGTAGTTACTTTGGTCATTTCCTTTCTTGTTTCTTTCCTTTGGCAAATATGAATGTCATTAGACTGCTAGAAAGTTTCCCTCTGGATCTTTGTTTACTGAAGCCATTTAAATCTTGACAAAAGGATTTTCAATAAACTGGAGGAAATAATTCAGCATTTGAAGGCAGATGCCTATGATGACCTAACAGATTTTTTTTTGCTTTCTTTCTGTTTTCATCACTAACTTCAGTGATTCTGTCAATGTTTCAAATGAGATTTCCAACTGCCAGTGAAAGAGCTTCATGTTAGGGGGTTATTTTTATAATTCAGAGCATCCAAACTTCATGAAAAATATGCAAATCACCTTCATTATAACCATATCTTGTCGCAACATGCAGCATACGTAGTGCCAAAAATGAATGCATTCATGGCATCTTTTGGGTCCTAAGATCCAATTATGTCTTTTGTTGTTCCTTTTTGGCTTTCTGTGTCAGCTGCATGCTCTGTAAAGTTACTGATTACTGACCTGTTGGCAACTTTACAAATCAGCTTTGAAATGCAAGCTGTCAGTAGCTCTTGAGTAGCCTAGTCCCAGGTTACCAAGGCCATGAAATGCTGCATTGAATTTTTAATCAGTTTTCCCTCTGCTTCTGCCTAGCTTTTTCCAGGTTAAGGTCAATTTTGAAACCAGCTGAATTCTTTAATAATCACTGCCTTTGCAGTCCTGACTGGGTTCAAAAGGAAGAATAATTTTTTTCATTGCATTAATATTAATTTTTTTACTGTGGGGGCTTATTACAGTGGCATATTTTCTGTTTAAGTATTCATTGTTAGATCACAAAGTGCGCTACAGTCTAGCCAAAGCATTGCCTCATGAAGATATGAATGAACTGCCACAAACTCAAAGTTTCACTGTCCCCACTTTTAAAATGAAGAAAGGCTGCTATTGTAACCCATTCTACATTTTTTCCCTGCAGCCATGCTACTTGGAAGAGAAAACTTGCCACCTCAGACACATGTCCTTTGGTTCACCTTTCTAAATGTGACAACTGCAGTTTATCTAGTAATTCTAGCATCAAGCTTTGATCTTTGTTTTTTAAAGTTGCAGGTTTTTGTCTAAGTTGGCAAGGCTAGAATAAGTCTTAATTAGAGTGCTGGAAATTTAGGCCTAGATGTGGAACAAACCAGTCATCTTTATTTCCTCTTCAGTTTTCTCCCAGAAGCATTTATCATTTAGGGGGTTGCTTTGATTTAGTGAGTAGGTGCTTATTTTGTTGCAGTGGTGCATAAACCAGAAATGCTTTCTTTCCAAAGATCCTAGTGATGCTTTGTTCTACTAGGTATCCTAGCAGTTATGTTTATTTACAGGTTGCTATGCCATCATCACCTGATCAGGTAGTTATCACCTTTTTATCACTACAGCTTTTGCATACTTTTACAGAATCTCATAATAATGTGATTTTTCACCCTGGACTGAAAAAAACAGTTATAATTACCCTTTACTACCAAGGAAAACAGGTCAGTAACAGATATAGTGGTAGAATATCTGGTTCAATTATCAATAATACCATAAAAGGTGATGGTATTTGGCTGTCTTTTCAGCATATTTGTCCTCTTTGAGGCTACATTAAGAATGTCTAGGATTTCCAAGCACTGGTAGCAGTGTTACTATATGTAAGTGAATTCTTGAGGGTTTTTTAAAGTTGTTTGCCTTCACATCTTGAGGCAGTTAGTGCTAGAAGTCACCCAGTGACACAGGTGCACTCCAGGCCATTTGAAATCTGGTGCCCACTCAAGCTGTATTATTTCTGTGAGCAATGCTTCGTACTGAATAAGAAGAGGTGCCTTATAGCAAGACTTGATGAAGGTGCTACTGTACATGTACCACCAATTAGAAGATAGTTGGGACAAAAACTTACTAATGATGCTCGGTGAGCATTGGAAAACAGCTGATGATTCATGGACAACCTGCAAATGTAGGATGTGAAGAATCAACTGCAAAATTAAAAAATCATAGGATCATAGAATGGTTTGTTTGGAAGGTACCAACAGTTCTGTGATTTGTAAAGCCTAGTTTCTGGTGGCTTTGTGTAAGTTCTTGACTCTTTCTGAGAGTCAAACTTCTAGTCAAACTTCTCCTGTGACTGGGGTTTAATGAGCAGTCCTTCCCCATGCTGTTTCCCATATGAGTGGATCATTTTACTGCTTCTTCTTTATGCATGATGGGGAAGAAAAAATTGGTCAGTCTCTTGTAAGTGAAGGCAAGATGATTTTTTTAGTCTCATAGAAGCTTAATACTAATTGAGAATTTTCCTATTCTGTCATTTTTAGTGGAGATTAGTCAATAGTTATCATGTTTTGAGGTGGCAGGATGACCCCTGCACAGAAAGACACACATGCTGAACTGTTACAGAAAGCTTATTGCCTTATGAAGCCAGACATACAAACTACATTCCCAGTGGCATTCACTTAGAACATTTTTAAGGAATAAAATGTGCTAATTATATCTAAAAATCATGTCTGTAACAGAAAACTAGGATTTTTTTTGCCATCACTTAATCTTAGGAGAAACTGATCAGACTATAATGGTTTTCATTGACTATATTGATAAGTGATCTGTAAAGCTAAATGAACTAAGGGTCTCTACATTGGTAATACAAAAGGAAAAAGCAGTGCATGAAGAGAGATTTGAACCCTTTGCTGACTGTTACTGTAATATGCTTTAGCTGGAAACCATAAGAGTTGTGAGGAAGTCACACAAGCTAAAGTGTGATATTAGGGCACTGCAAGGACTGGTATTTCCCATGGGTAATGCCATCCCTCATCACACACTGATATGGTCCCAGATTGCCATACCATTTAGTAGTATATCTTCAGGAGCAAACTAGCCACATTATAGCCCAGTGAACTTTAGACCCAACATTTCTAGTCAACTCCACAAAGAGGAACATCACAGGGAAGGGCTAATCCAGTTCTCTACAGCCCTGCTGAGGGAGAAAGTGCTACCAGATTCTCTTGCTGTCAATGCAGTGCAGGCAAAAGATGAGTTGAGAGAAGAAAACATGCAGCAGGAAGTTTTGAGGGTGCACTAAACTTATTTTACCTTCTGATACTGTAAGACCAAATCAGGAGCACTTGTCCCTAACATAGCAGTGACCAGGGATAAAACGCAGAGTTTGAAGCCTGCCACTGTATATCATACCCTGCACTCTGGGTATAGCCAAAAACTCAGACTATTTTTTTCCTGGACCTTTTTTTTTTTTTCAGTTTTGTATGAAGTAAAACCAAAAAGAGATCACAGGAAAACCCATCTTTTTGCTCATTATGCTTTCTGCTGTTTGGTGTGCAGCTACTCACACGAGGTATGTATTTTCACACAGCTTTTTCCTTGCTTTGCCTATGACTAATCAGAGAGAGAGGAACTCCAAAGAGACTCATTAAACCTATGAAAGCTGCCACAGTTTGTCACATGTGGCTCTGCACACGTAAGCAAAGCATTGCTTTCATAGTATACTGCAAGTCTCTCCCTCTGCAACAATAGTAACTCATGTTACTGCTTTAGTCTCAGGAGAAGCTGCTATTAAATAGTAGATGTTAGTATAATATTAATAATTGTCTTAACTTCATACATCTACAGGTTTTCATCTAGTAAAAGGGAGCTATTCATTTTTCCTCATAAAAACAACATTCCTCTGAAGGGAATTTAACAGATGTAACGGTGTTGATGGCAGGTGCAGCATAATGAAAGCAAGACACTTTGAACTGCCAGTGTCTCTGTAACTGCTCTTTGTATTACCCTGGCAGAGGTGTGTCTGCTCCAGTTCAAAACAGCTGCTCTCTCACAAGTGTACTCCTGGCTCCAATTCACCGCCCTGCAAGGAAAAACAGGGCTGCAGAAGGAGAAAGAAATGCATTAAAAAAAGCCTGGACCAGGTGAAAAACATCTGCCTGCACATCAGTATAGCTTAGAGCAGTCAAGAGACCCCATAATGTTTTATAGCACTTGCATATTGTCATTTTTAAGGGGGAAGACTCAGAAAATGAAGATTCATTAAAGCTGTAGCACTGAATGTCAGGCGAACACCTCTTTCATCATCCAGCACACACCACCGTGGGGAGCGCTGCTCTGCTGCAGTGTTCTCTGTTTTTCTCCAGTTAGTTTTAAATTGGTGCTAGGTCTTCTGCCACTTCTCTAGGAAAATATATTAATCAGTTTTAACAGTAAGAAATATTTCTTGATAGCTGAACTCCATGTAGCTTTTCTCCCATTTTATCTCTATAATTATGTTGCTAGTTTGCAATGCATTAAGATTTTCTCTTTGTTCTCAGTTTTTACATTCTTCACCTTCTTGTTATCTGAATGACAGAGTTGACTATTTTCACCTTTCTCCACATATTACTCTTTTGACCATTTAATCAATTTTGTGGCCTTTTTCTTTTTTTTTTTTCCCCCTTCCTGATTCACTCGTCTCTGTCCATATCTTTCTGGCTGAGATTCTCAGAACTGTCTGCAGTATTAATAAGAAATGCATGATGTAGTAAAAAGGTTTCTTGGCATGGGTTTTGGGTGATCTGTAAAACTCCTGTGGTAAAGTCATAAAATAAGCTATGTAGCTCACCTGAGTTATTATTAAACCTTCAAGAATGTTGCAGGGTACGTATTTTTAAGACCAGTGCAGAGCTGTTTTTCTAGTTCTATC
>JAVHNF010023668.1:0-11917 GCA_034783455.1 Micropsitta finschii | reverse complement strand
GTCCCTGCCCATGGCAGGGGGGTTGGAACTGGATGATCTTAAGGTCCTTTCTGACCCTAACTATTCTATGATTCTAAAACAAAATTGTCGTCTTCCTTTTGAGCAATACTTAAGAAAAATAGCAATGTTCTAAATTTCCCTTCATTACAGTAACATGCACATAGCTAATGGGGATATCTTCCAATTTTTATATATATACCTGCTGAAAAGCTCTCTCTGCTTGACGATCAGCATCTATAACTTGTTTCTCAAGCTGCTGCATCTGTAGATACATAAAAGCATACAGTAAAATGGTAATGCCTTCTGCTCATCATCAGGAACACCACACTAAAACATGTTTTCATGGTCTGTTTTGAAGAAGGAAAAGACAGGTTATGGGCAGGAGCATAAATACAGGATAAACAGTGTGTCAGACAGGGAAGATAGTTCATCATTATGACTGTACTAAAACATTGTTAAGATTCTACAGAAAAAACCGCACACCAACTTTTCTTCACAGTATAATTTTGTGGGTGCTATATGGCATACTGCTTTTTTCTTCCTGCTACCAAGAGTAGAAATTCCTTTAACAATAGGCCTGAAACTTTCCTCAGTCTCACAGTCTTAGAAAGTGCTGAGCTCCTCCACCTCCTTCCAAAAGTGGCAAGAGTAAAAGGTGCTGGCACATGATATAATTTGGCTGCTAATTCTTCTTAAGTCGACAAATATAGCTTTTGGGAGGAACTGTGCTATGAAGCCTGTGCCAGACTCCTCCCCCTCTGAGTGGAAGAAGGAGATATGTGGCAGAAGAGACATGATGGACTCAGGTGCTCCATGGAGACAAATGTAAAAAACCACAGCAGAAATGAAGTCAGAGACTAGCACAACATCAAGGAGTGCAATCACTTTTGAGCAATGAGAGACCCTGATCCGATACTTTGTAATGATGCCTAATAAATCACAGGCTTAACCTTTGCCCTGCGCCTTGGAACTCCCTGCATTTTAAATGATTTATTTTGAAGGCTTTGCCAACAATATGGAACAGAAGAGGCCAGAAAGAAATACGTTGTTTAGATTTTTTTAGGATCTCTCTAGTCTTATTTTGGTGAACAATACAATTCTGTCCTCTTTTAAAAAGTAAGCTGTGGTTTGAAATAACACTAGAAAGTACATAAGGTATTCCATGATTTAAGGACTTACTGCTTCTCAGGAATTACCTAGCTAAAAATTCAATTCATCTGAAGAGGATGAAATATCAAACAATTAACATTGAGATACTCAGTATTCAGCTTCAAAATTATTCACGGAAAAGCACATTATACAAATGAAAACCATTTATTCCTTGTCCAGTTTAAAACCAGCTTGGTTTTAAAATAATTAGTTTCATTCTGTCCTGTTTGTACGTGATTTCTGGCGTCCTTCAGTTTGTTTTTTCACTCTCTGTCTCTTTTTCTCTCTTCCTAATTATGTTGTCAATCACATGAAGCAGATTTTTGTACTTTTAGCACCTTGTCCAGACAAGGCCACACAGATCATTTTCTATCAATCAAAAAACTGAAAATGGAGAAAATTACTAACATAAAAAAAAAAAAAAGCTGTGACTGACCTTCTAATACTTCCTCATATTATTCAAGGATCCCAAATCCACATCATAATACCACAACACGCCATTGATACAAGAGCAACAAACATTTCACAGTGCACATGGTCAGTTCCTCAATGAGTTGTTTTGCAAGAACACTTTCAAGGATACAATCATCTCAGTCATTCATGTACTAACAGTCTGGACATATGGACAGGGAGCTGAGCCTTCTTTGTTTCTCTCTGGTCACATGTATTTACTTTCATATTCATTCAAATTCATGTTGAGATTTTAAGTTTAATTTTTAGAATTTTGAATCCTCAGGTTACTTTTCATCTGTCTGGTTTACATTCAAAGTGTACTTTGGTTTACAAGACTCACTTTAATACTGATTTTAAGACATTTCTTTTTTAGTGAGTAGAGGATTCAGAAATTGAGGGTATTTCTGAATATATGATCAGCTAAAATTCCAATGTAGTAAAAACACTATGCTAAACCAAGCAGAAGTGCAGCTATTACATCATTAATGAACACTGTTAATACTCTAATATTATGCAGAAAACTCCTTCAGAGATCTATAATGTGAAATTTGCTGTTGACAAGTAGCAAGCTGTTCATCTATTTCCACAGTCAAACAATTTATATATGCACGACTGCCACGGCCGTTAACTGGCGATTTCTTTGTCCTGTAAGTAAAATTCATTTCATCTGTAAGGTTGCATCAGAAACCTGGCAGATTTAATAAATGGAAATAAAACATGAAAATGTTGCTTGCCAGGTCCACCCAGCTGCAGCTCGGCTAGGTCTGACTCAGCTTAAACCTGAAACAACTAGTCCATCTAGCAGCATCTAACCATCAATGAACCACTGTACACACAGTACAGTAGTGCTGCTCTCCTACACAACGGTTTTGAGTTGTGTAGAACCAAAGCCCCACGTTCCTTGCATGTTTCTGCACTGAAACTGCCCAAGGCACCTCTTGCTAGGAACATGTACTGTTGCCCAGGACCAGAACATAGTAATACATTCATGTAGACTACTGGGACAAAGAATATGGTTTAAATAAAACTGCTGCCAAGATGAATGTAAAGCCATGAGCCAAAGGAGCTGAGAGAATAATTACCAATAAAAATAGCATTCAGAGATTAAAAATGGAAGAACAAGGTTTATTTTTGCTTCTTTAAGAGTTAACTATTTCAAGCAGGTATGCTAAGAAGCTTTGCGTCATCTCACAACATAGATACATCAGTCAGCTTCCTGCCAACAACTAAATGTGAGATTTTATTCAGCAGATTTCTAAAGGGTTTTCAGTTTATTTTAGGAGACTCCTGTTTAAAAAAAAAAAAAAAAAAAAAGTAATCTGTCATTCGGCAAGAGTGGGATACCATAGTTATCAAACATGAGCACTTCTATTGCACTTAAATTGGGCAGCACTTCAATAATTTGATGCTACGTAACAATTACTAAGTCAGTCCTGACTCTACCTTTGTTTAGAGTTTAGGTAGGTTTCTTTTGTAGTGCCTGTTGTAACAATAATGAAACTTTCTAAATATTTTTTTTCCCATTTCCATAAATAATCTCTAACCAATCCACAAAATGGTTTTGTCTGAAAAGTAAGATTTACATCTGCTCTGCCTGCTTTGCTACTCCATAGGCCTGAAGAAAGAAAAGAGAAAATACAACTGCTTTAGGATACTCTGAAGGTTATTAAACTTGCTGGGCAAAAGACTGGAATTCATTCCAGGAGAAGGATTTTTCTTCATTAGGAAAACCTAACCTTAAACCTTCTTCTTAAGTTAGTAAGAAGTTTTGTAACAATGATCACAGCATTACTGAGAAGGAAAGATGAAGGAGAGAGAAGATGAAAATATGTGATTGGGCTAATAGCTAATTGTTTACATCAAAAGTCATGCTTTGAACTTCTCAAGAATAAAATACAGTGGTGAATTCTCTTTCCTAGTGACTATGAGCACTTCAGGCCATGGACAGACAGCTTAAGAACATCAAATAAAATCCAAAATAGGTAAATACTACCTAAACTTGACCTACTTAACCTTATGATGGAAGTGGCTGGTAACTGTAGCCATATCCATGTTTGGAGGCAAATGTCAGTATGCTTTACAGACGCAGAAGAAAGAATTCTTACCTATGGCTGAAGCTTGAACATTGATGACCAACTCTGACTTTATACGTAAGGGGATTTGAAAACCAGAAAAGTTTGCTGGATTAAACTTCTGTCCCATCAGCTTCTTTCTATATTCACCTATGCAAATCACTATTATCACTGGAATTAAAAAGTGTATATCAGCTATTAGGCTAGATGCTTCTTGAATGAACTAGTCTGTAAATTATTAACAGACATAAAGTTGGCTTCACAGGAGAGAAAGGGAGGGCCAGCATGTCACTGATAACATTTGGCACACGAAGGATATTTAAACTTCATTTTCTATCATGTCCTGAATGACATAACTTGAAATAATGCCTCAGTTCAGCAAACCTCTTGCAAGGAATACTGTCACACATATCTGATTGGTTCTGGCTGTTTCCAAAACTCATGAAGGAATCAGAACTGTCCTGTCATAATCTACACTGGGTTTGGTTTTACAGCCTTAAATATAAAGAATAAATGTTTTGGCCAAACAAATGAACAAAAAATACATGCATACTGAATAAAGAACAGTATCAGCACAGGTACAGAATTACAGACTGCTACTTTAAGCTGCACCTTCTCCTCAAGTGTAAAAATTCTCCTACAATTTTCAGAAAATGTGTTAGTGCATGCTGCATCAATTATGTCAATTATGGAAAACAGTATCTATTGTTAGAAACAGGTTTGGTTTTAAACTTAGTAAGGAAATGACCACTCTACATCTGACACTCATCAAACTGAGCTATTTTTGTTCTAACAATGAACAGAGAAATGCCACATGTGAGTAAATTCTGAATGCTTTGAAGAAACATGGCAGCAATAAAAACCAAGAGGTATTGCCTTGGAGGTCTGGACATTGAAGCACAACACACATGCCTGGGGAGACTGGGAGTTCTTTATAATACAAAAGTACATCCTATAGCAATTCTTTTTCAAAGGTCACCTGGAAGTTTCTTGGCTTTATTCAGAAATGTTCAACATATATTTTTTTTGTGCAAGTAAATAAATATTCATTTTATTAAAACATGTATTGCACAAAATCACCAAAAAGTATAAACTCAAAAGTCATCACTCAGATATTTCCAAAACATTCCTTTTGTATGCATTTATGTGTATACATACTTCCATTTATATACATATATATACTGATCATTGTTCCTGTAATGTGCATTAGCAAGAAATTACAGAAATTAATATTTTTTTTGGTATCTGAAATAGGTATTTAGTATTTCTTAAGGAAATACTTTATTTTAAAAATAAAAATTGTTGGAATTCTTTCCCTTATGAGATCTGAAAAATTTTAGGAACAAGAAGTTAACTTTATATCCAAGTCAATTTTCAATATAATACTGTCTCGCTCTCATTTACAATTTGCACTATAATCAGTGCATAATAAGGTCTCCTCATTTTTAATAATACAGACAACACCACTGTATAACAGACTTTTTAAAATATTTTTTAAATAAATACATGAAAAAACATGACCTTTCATGAATGAAAAGCACTTCTCTGTAAGCCTTTAAAAGCATGCTGATACAAGGTCAGAGTTTTCAAAACCAAAAATCGTGTTAAAATCTAATGTTTCTGAAGCAGAAATACAGTCTGTCTACTGATTAAATACAGAACTTCCAGTGACTCGAGCATGGTATGCTTGGAGTCTTTTTTCCCTTGTATTTCAATTTTTCAATTCTTCCTCATCTGAAAAAAAGGCCCAAACCATCTGTGCTTGAAAATAATGTTCCACATAAAAAGTAGTTAATGTGTCCATTTTCAGATTTAGGGAACTATCAGACCTCATAGCATATAGGACTTAACAAAACCAAAGAAACATGGATATATGGTTGCTTCTATAAATAAACAAACAGGAGAAGCAAGTGAGGGATAAGCACACCTACAACTGTTTTTCAAAGCTACAAGCAGATACAAACAGGTCATGAATAAACATAGGCTGGAAATTAAGAAGATCCTAATTTTCTACATTGACTAAAAAAGATTTTGGAACTGCCTTCTAATGGAAGCTATAAAGACTTTTTATGTGGTGCTTGATAAGTTTATAAATGGTTTGAAGAATATGACTGACAGCTATTCCAGAGCACTGGATGTGACCAGTATTTCCCCTTTTGGTTCTATATTCCTATTTGAACCGAAATATTTCCACAAATATCTGCATTTCCATAAGAAAAGAGCCAGTACTACTTAAAAGCAGGTCAACTGTTTGTCAGTGGCTTTGACAACCACCAGTTTTCATGTTTTAAAATATATTATGCTCAGTCTATACATGTATAAAGCCTTGCATAGGTTTGTTAGTTAAAAGCAATGGTAAAACTGTTTTAGAAGCATGACTTTTAGTCTTTTTACAAAAATGTCTCTCTTCTGGTGGTTTAGCACAGGAAAACACAGTAATATTCCTCCTACTTCTGTAACTCATTTATTAAAAAGCTGACTGGGTATGTTCTGTCCATGTCTTCAAACATTATTTCTCCTGTCTTGACACTGATTTATCTTCTATGTATTATGTATATTCTAAGGACAGTGCTAAATCTTTATAAACTACAAAAAACATTAAAATATGACCTGACCATTTAAGCCATATAGACCAAACACAGAGATGTAAAATCAAAGTATTAATATTTCACAGGAAAAATAAAGATGATGATAATTTGTAAAGAAGGAATTAGCAGAAGCCTTGGGTAAGATATACTTTGTTCTTTACTGGATGACTTTTTTACCCCAAAAGCAACATAATAATTAGAAAGACTTACAGAACAGCTTTTCATTTTAACTAATTAATAGACATCCATCTTGTCATATAAATCTAGAAAGTGATACCTAAGCCCTACCCATATTTATAAAATTAACTATGCCTTCAGTAAAAAAAATGCAATTTAATATTTTGGCACAGAAGCTTTTCCCTAGAACAAGATGAAACCTATAAAAATATTTCTCGGCAATGTGGATTTTGTCATCAAAATGAAAAACTGCCTTCTGAACACTATCTTCTTTTTGTCATAGATCTCCCCAAAATGGCTAATGCTAAAGGCTAAGTCTTAATGGAGCTCAAATGTTCCTTAGGCTACTTACAGACCATGCATGGTGATTTAAGTTTTACTGGTTCACAGTATAAGGAATTTTACTGTTTGTTATTATTTCCTGCATGAAAAAAAAACCTAAATCAAACCAAACCAAACACACCCACATACAAAAACCAACTCCTCCAAAAAAACAACCCCTTAGATGAGAAAAAGTTACCTTGCTTAAATCCCAAAAGCTACAGCCTTATTTTCCCTTCAGATGCCACCTGAATGCCCACCTAGGTTATGACTATTGCAAAACTCAGCTCACAAGCAGGCAGCTGTCAAGCTCCCATTTTTCAGTGCATTCCCATTTTTTGTTCTCCTGTCTTCTCCATTTTTAATACCAATTAGAAGGTAAAAGGCTACAATTCTTCTCATGAACAAAGCACTGCCAACTATTCCTCTGAAAATTTGCCATCTAACCCAATTCCCTTCTTTTTTTTATCTCTCTCTTTTCATACTATTCACCATAGGGATTATCTCTTTACTTTGTTTTCAGAAATACAGAGTGTAAAAGCAACTTGGATCTTTAATGTCAACATACATACACATACATACATTCCTCCAGCTTCTTCTGAAGATGGCTTGTAGTTCTACAGTCTTGATACGCAGAATCACAATCCTGTCCAGTTTTAACTACAACAGCTTTTGGCACCACTCTCCTAGTTAAGCAAAAGGCACTGCTTAATTGCAAGTCTCTCCTGACTCTCCTTTTTAGTGCTTCAGCTCATTCGCATGAACTATGTTTAGCACAAAACCCTTTCCTTGGAACAAAATGAAACTCACAAAAATTATCAGTTCCATTTGCTCAGTTTCCAAAATGATCAGGCTCAGAAGTTTTCATCAGTCTCCATGACATGAGGCCAGCGTTATATTTTACTTCTTTCAAGTTCTTTTCAATATTTAAACATAATTTTAAGAATAATTATTTAGCTCAAAAGGTTTTCCTAGTGCTTGTTGAATGAGTGAAAAGTACATGAAAAAACAACCTTTCACATTTCATCTGAGGTCACTGTAGTAAAATTAATGATTTCTTCTGGAAACTATATAAATTAAAAATATAGAACAGAAAAGCCCAGGGAAGTAACTCTTCCAGAATTAGTAGTCTAGGTGCCAGTAAATATACAGACTTAAAATAGTTAAATTCAGCAGTGGGATTTGGGGAGGCAGTGTAGTAAAGGGCAAGTGAGCAGCATGTAATGTTGGCTGAATAACTATGCTTTTCCCAGTGTCAGTCATGGGACTTTCCTAAGTCTGGTTAAATACTAGGAATGTTCACTGTTTCTGGCTGTCGTCTTTTCCAACTCAGATCTTGTCTTGATAGTTAAAACTGCAGAGACACAATCAAATACAAATTATGTAGACCGCCGCTTTAGCACAAACAGGCATTATCATAACATTCAGAATCTTGAAAGAAGTGAAGATACTGTTTAGCAAGAATGTACCAAAGCACTCTGGCAGACAAGGCAAAAGAAGCCTCACATAGAGCTTAAAATTAAAAGAGAAATGTATCAACAACTGGCTGTTCATCTCTATTAAACAGCAGTTGGCTGCTTTGTTTTGTTTTGATCATTGTTCTGCGACTGTGGAAATTCTGCTGCTTCTGTCTCGCTGAATTGCAAGTTCTGATAGAGCCACAAGATGAACAGCTGAAATAAGAGGCCTTTTTTCTCTACCACTGCCTGAGAGGTGATGGCTTAAGAATCAAATGTACCACTCACTACCAGAGATTAAAAAATTGAAAACTTGACTGAAACTAAATTTATGCATTAAAGTGTATAGAACACCTAGGAAACACAGATGGTAAAGGAGCAAGAGATTCCAGAAATATATGTAAGGCAGCATAATGCAGTTTGAAGACATGACAATGATATTTAAAGCCTGAAAATACTCTCTGAGGGAATGAAAATTAAATGCATAATTTCAAAGAGCAAAACCAGTTCCTCCATAAAAATGGAGAAAAAGCGTCTTGTAGCACCTACAAGTGAAATGCTAAACAAATATCGTATTGGCCAAGCACCTGCACAGGTGGCTGCCCACTACCACAGCTTCCACAACTTCCATCAGCCTCCCCATCCCAGATGACCTGGAATAGAACTGATGCCCTTGTCTCTGTGCCACCAGAGGGAAAATATTCATCCTCTGACCTCACAGCAAGGGCTGTGCTCTTCATGCCATTACCCAGCCTGGCCTCTACAAGCACAGCTAATTTATTGCTTCCTGAGTTCTCTTTTTTCTTTTTTTTTTTTTTTTCCATCTTCAGCCTCCTTAGAAAGAATGTAGGTTTAAAATGTACAAAACCAACAAATGCCCTTCCCCCCCACTGTTATAAAAGGCATGCCATAAACTTAATAATAAACAAGGGATAAAAATGAAGTTGTAAGAAAAAAGGCGTAGGTACTAAAAAGGCATAAACAAACCTAAGATTCTAACCATATAAACTTTTATTGTCTAACTCTCATTGCTTTCTCCTGTTTGTATCTTTCTAATAGCATCTGACATTTTTCATGACAGTAGGTTTTTTAAGAGCAAGTGAAATACTGAAAAATAACTTTCACTTGAATAATTTTGGTACTATGGTACATTGCTCCCTTTTACTTTACCCTTCGCAACCCTTTAAATGCAAATGGAAATACTCATTGTGCTTTTTTATCATTTTCATATTGGCAATCACTGCACAAGTCAAATGCATTACAGACTTCTCTAAAAATAGTAATCTTAAAATTGTTATGCCACAGATAACAAAACACTGTATCTGCTTCATTTTGAAATGTCAAATAACACACCTTATATATGACTGCAAAATGAACAAAAATACAGCAGGACATGGACTGAGCTGTTGGTTTGTAAGACAAAGTCAAGAACGTGTTATGCTTTGGAATATGCTGGAAATAGTCTTTGGTTGTAAAAATCAGTTAACATTCAATTTTCGTAATCTATACAGAAACTGCATGTCATGTACACACTTGGTTGCCAGGTGAGCATGTATACAGAGAATATCCAAAAGGAAGGTTATACACAATCAAATGAACACATACATGACAATAATACTCTCAATCGTTTTTATTTGTTGAAAATCACTCAAAGCATAAAATGACCTTCAGCACTGCAGGAAACAAATTCGGGGACGTTCATGCGATTGCTGAGTATTACTGGACAGCCCAAAATGCAACATTTGGGATAGTGCCATGTTCAATCCTTCCAGGATCTGATGAAAAAGAAATGCAGTGGAGGCTGCCCACGTGGAAATTTAACACAGCTATGTAGTTCTTCTAAGAAAATGATCTTTTAGTGGTAGGAAAAACATTTATACTTGATGTTGCACACATACTTTTCTTCTCTGAAAAGAATGAGAGTCATCAACGAGCACTATGACATGAAATGCTAGCTAGGAGCTAAATTTACAGTACAGTACTGTAAACTTTTATTCAACTAAGGGGTTTTTTTTAGTAAATCCTTCATATACATAAGACTCAAGCTGCATTAAAATAAAGGCTCCTACTTAAAATTCAGTTCTACAGCCATCCTAAAATTGGCGTACTAGGGATACTTTCTACATCATTCCTTAAATTCCTGTAAAGACCTCTCCCACTTACAGCAGCTTCTGCTTGAAACTCTAACAAGGTCTCTTTCTTTGCATGTTACATTTAAAAATGTAGACCTTTTACTTGGCAAAATGAACACGAATAGAAAGCCCAAACAAATAAACAACAGTGAATGAATTAGTTTTCTGAAAACACTGTATATTCCTTTGCTCCTCTCTCTTCTGTCCAGGGTCACTGAAAAATTTCAGTTCTGGAATGCACTTGCAATGCAAATTTCTCTAACTCCTCACCCACTGAGGTTCAAGGATGAGTACTTGCTAGACTTACAAATCCCAGTAAATAGTTTGTTTTTCTAAATTAGAACACATCCATTAAAAAAATACACTGAAGACTTCCTCTGTTGATTGTTCATTTATTTGCAGGGGCACTATTAAATAAAGTAACTTTGCAAAGGTTTCTAGTATGATTTCTAGTATGTAAGAAAAGTATTTAAATTTATCCATTGCCTGAATATATTTACAGAAGCAGAGGTCACAGTCACAAGCATTGAAGAAGGACAGGTTCAAGCAAACCCTTATTAAAATCTGGTTTTATAATAAGTCATAGAACAAATATAAGGGGGAAAACCCAGTGAGTTTCTGAGAAGTCATACAGGTAATGTATGGATATAATAGGATCCTAATAATAGGATGTAAACTCCTTTTCCTGACTCACTGTCTTGAAGAGATACCTCTCAAATAGACGCAGAGGAGGAAGGCTGGAGAATTACCACCACTTCATTTCTCTTACCTTCCTGTAGATACCACCTGTTTTATCACAGTATCACTATCATCCTGTTTTCTACAACTACATCATTTAATACCCACGCGGGTTTTCCATCTGGCATGCCACAGTACTGATTTCTGTTGCAATTTTGAAGTAGAACACTGTCTGGTACTATTGTTTGATGTTTTAGTACACATTTCATAGCATAGAGATGATTGTAAACAAAACCACAAATAAAGACCTGTGCTCATCAAAGTAGGAGTGAGAATAATTTGTGCGCTTTGCAAATTTGTTTCATTCTATAAGCAGGAACAAATCTAGGAAGTACTTATAAACGCTGACATCACCTGTACTCTCCTTTCATCATTAGTAGCAGGATGCTTATCAAGTACTGGCCAGTCAGGTCTTTATGATTCATTTTGCTATTTCCCAAAGATATTTTTGAATAACATTGAGTTCCATGCAGTTTAATTTCAAACTACTGTAAGTTTATATTTCATGAGTACTGTATAATTTCAAAAATAAAAATGTGTAAAAAATAACCACGATTGTTACAAATGAAACCAACATACAAATAAATAAGATTTTAGTGCTCATTTTTAAAATTGGTGGTTTTGAATTGTGCAAGACTGATAAATTTTCAGATGAATATGGTCTAATTTTGTTGAGCTCTGACCAGTCTTTGATGCATGTCCCAACTGAATTTGGTATATAAATGGAAATTTCATTTCAATATGAGTCATTATGATAAGTCAAAATGGCAAAGCGAGAAGGATTATTTTTCACAAAGTCTGCTAATGCTCTGCTACGCAGAGTAATGTAT
>JAVHNF010023666.1:0-14462 GCA_034783455.1 Micropsitta finschii | reverse complement strand
GCTCCTGCAGTGTCCCAGAGCCCCCGTGGTGCGGGGCTGGCACGGCTCCGTTCTGCTCGAGATCCCGGTCCCGGCCCCCTTCCCCTCCTTACACTCGGTAGCAGGTGAGGCTGTGCAGCCGGAGGCTTCTATGCATAGTGATGGAGGCTGGGTCCCGAGCGGTATGGCTGAAACTGGGAGGGAAGAGTTAATAGGCAGGCAGCATGTTACAAGGAAATTGCCCTTTCATGCTGCTTTATCCCGCTGAATTCATTTAGTTGATGAATCACATAACTTAGAGATGGAGAAGACCCATTATGTCATCAGCTTCCCTCTCCTACCAGTGCAGGATTGTTCCCTACAGTATAGGATCATGTACATTATATAAAAGCCTTCTGCTCACTTTGTCAAAGCAGGTGAGGTGATCAAAATACAACCCGGATCTGTGTAATTTGAAGCACTCCAGGGCTAAGTAACACCAAATCCATGTTTAACAGACCTGGTCTCATTAGCTTTCCACTGCATAATACATTATCATCACTTAAGATCACCACCTTGGCAGTTCAAAAACACTTAATCACCTGACCTCACGGACAGTTTCTGTCTTGTCTTCCCTTCCTGTTATTTATTCCCCATGTATTGTTAGCTTGGAGTGGGGTTTTTTGCTAGAGTACAAACCATTCTAAAATCTTCTAGCCCTAGCTGTGCTGTTATCACAGCCGCTTTGCATGCTGCATTCACCAGCCCTTGTGGAAACAAAACTGTAAGGAAAAAGAAACAGATTTCCTGTCTAGCCTGGAACAGGCTTTTTTTTGAATTTCTTTCTTCCCAGTGAGTGTCACATATGCTGAGAGTTTTGTGAGAAACTTCTGAGTTTCTGAAGTTCTGAGCAAGAGCCATTCCTGCGCAAAATAATCAAAACACCGAATAAAAGGAGAGATTATTCTCCTAGTGAAAATCACAACCATTCATTTCCTGTCTGACAGTTTAGCAGCTCAGTATCAGCACTCTGACTTGGACCCGGCAGCCCTAAACCCTCTACAAATTAAAGTCCCCCCAAAGAGAAAGGCAGCTGTATTTCCTAAACTAACCAGGTGGCTTTTCAACCCTTCAAGAAACTCAGCTACAGCCTTTAACTCAGCATCTTCTTATGGCAGTGAATTCCATGTCTGGATAACATGCTGCATAGAGCTGACTGCAAAGTATTCGGAGAGCTCTGCATTCAGTGTGTTGGGAGCTGCTTTGCAGAAATAGCTCTGTGAGCTACTCACCCGCCTCTGGTGCAGTGTTATATCCCCCTGTACAAGTTCAAAGACAAATATGGATGCTCAGGAGTGTGATGAAAATGCAGATCTGACAATCAGAGGCCCGAGTTCAAGGCGCTGTTCTGCCCTTGTCTTCCAGCATGATTGCAGGCAAGTCTATACATTATGCTTTTATATCTGGAAAATAGGAATAAAAGTGCTTCTCTTGGCTGTCACAGCTGCTTAGGCTGTTTGTTCCTGAGGGCTGTCTTCATAGAGCAGAACCCAAGTCCTTATTGGAAGCCATGGGTACACCAGCAACAGAAAAAACATATAAAAAATAGCACCTTTTGTTTTGACATTGCAGGGTAGTGAAAGGACAAACTGGGATATTGTTATCCCCCTCCTCATTTTGAATAGCTTTGAACTCATTCCAATCTAACATTAGCACCAAGCAATTGTGCTGGAAGGCAGATATCTTTTTAAGAAAAGTTGACTATTAGCCACAGGGTCACCGAAAATCTTGTTAAGGTGTATGTAAGACTAATGAGCAATAAAAATAGGGATTGCAAAGAGGCCATATGTTACATGTTACACTGCTAAGTAGCTTGAATCAAATGCTGAGGAATAGAAGGAAACTCCAACTTGCTGCCAAGTTTGGAGTCAGGCTACTGCTTTTCCATACTTTCTATAGACAGAAAATGGCCACCAGCAGTCGAACTGGTAACGCCTCCCTGAGCCAAACTGAAAAGTGCTGTTCAGGAGCAAAAGTTTTCATAAGGAAATGACAAGCTGTAAGCAAGCAATCAAAAGCCCAGCTTTGTGTGGTGCTAGGTCTAGTGGTGCAATTCAAATGTCATTATCCCTCTCTGATAGCCTTTCACTATGAGGAACTTGAGCTCCCTCATGGAAAGTGCATCCAGCCTGGTGTGGTAGTGTGGATGAGCACAAGCAGATGGGGGAGCAGCGGGCGTTCTGAGTTGCACGGGGTGAGGAGCTTCACTGCCAACTTTTATGGCTGATGATGTAACTTTTCAGAGTTCCACCAGAACTGATAGACTCCTTGTGTCAGAGGTAGGCCAACACAGCAAAAGCAGAACTATTTCTGCAAGTTCAAAGTCTTGCCTTGTAGACAAAGGCGCAGATTTCCTGTGTTTCAGTCTGGTAAACTAAAGATTTCCCCAGAAATATTTTTATTATTATTATTCCACAGGTATTTTTATTAGTACTTTAGAGAGAGAAAAACAAATTTTTGATTAAAACTCTTAGTGTATTGTAAGGATTAAAGAAAAATTGCATTGAATGATTGTGAATCTGAAGCTGGATTAAAAAATAACTATTGGTTTTATTCAGTGAAATAGGCTTTAAACACTGTCACCAGGGGATCTGAAAACTGCTGATTGAAATCAAGGGATGCAGGAGCAGAGCGGATTTCCCAGCATGACATTATTCATGTAGGTGTCATGAGAGACACTGTCAGCATGCTAAATTTTCACGACATGAAAAGACAGTTCTTGTGACAGACACCATCGAAAAATCCAAAGTGGCAAGAGATGTCTGGGGCGTTTGAATCTTATGGATCTTCACAGGCATGGTAACCCCAGTTCACCCATGCCTAGAAAACAACCTAGTAACACAGCTCCATTCAGAACAGCATAAACCCACAAATGAGTTGTGCAGGTGTCACCATAGACATAATTTAATGGCCTTGGGGACAGAGGGTGCTATGCATGAAGGGAGATGTTTTGGCTTTAATTTGCCTTGCAGAGCAGTCATAATGATCTATTGGTTGTAATGACCTATGAGATGGAAAGAGTCTACAGATAGAATAGAAGAGATAGAACCAAAGGTGAGCTTGTGGTGTTGACAGCTGGGGTTTATTCCCTAGGGGGAACAAAGGATCTTTTAAAAAGTTTATATCTTTTAATACTGATTTATGAGCCTTGTTACTCTCTTGCAATATTATTAGGCATTGTTATGACTGGGATAATCAAATCTCATGCTTCAAAGCATACCGATAGCTGATGGGAGATGACAATGATTTTTGTTCCCTCTTGTCATATCATTACCTTGTTTTTCCTGCTCCTTTTTAAAGCCTTAAATATGGGCCTTCTATAATCAAAAGCAGCAATGAGTAGATCCAATCTTGTTGCTACACAAAGGCAAGATGAGGGCTTGGGAGTGCATCCATCCCTGGGAAGAAAGAAGCAGGAACTGCTCTCACTCACCTGACAGCTTTGATGCTAGGACCAGCCTGGAGAGAAAAGATGCCACAGCTTTGCTGCTTTTTACCCTACAACAGTGGACTGGATGTGGGCAAAGTGTGGCAGTGGAAGGATGGCTTAGCAAGGGAGGACAAAAAATGTGCTGTACTAGGACAGGGTTGAACCTGCTTTTGTCCTCCTCCAAAGCAGCTGTGTAATCAGATGAAATGAAAGGGCAAAGATGCTAATCCATCCCACAGTGCCCAGAAAATACCACATTCTTGTGGGCATGTACCTGTAAGAGGAATACACTTCTATATGAAATGTAATTAAAAATGCTTAGGAACAATATTTTCTTGGCTTTAATATCAATTCATCCTTTTCTGACCTCCTTCCCTAGTCCTAGACTTTACTTCTCAGAGCTTTGCTCAACTGGCTGCTTGCTGTTGGGAGAATCCCCTGCTCAAGCAGGCTGGTCTGGCCTGTGAGAGGCAGAGACTGTATTTTATTGAGACTTGTGGATCAAGTGTCTGAAAATCATTTCTGTCTTCCATTTTGTGCAACAGGGAGCAACATATGGAGAAGAAGCCCTGAATAACTTAGAAACTGCTGCTTCTTTCTATGGTTACCTGAGCATACTCAGTCATTCAATACACATGAATACTTTCTTAACAGTACCCAGTGTTAGCTTCCCATGATTGTATTGCTTAGATCTCATACTGGTGCAAGAACTTCGTTCATGAATGCTGCTGGCTACAGTGTATAGAGACCAGAGCGTGAACTTCTCCGGTGTCACTGGGTGTGAGAGTCACATAAAGTGCCACTGTCAGAGATGAGAAACATCTGGGGAAGACAGAACAACACCAGAGCAAGTATGTTTCTGTAAGCCCAAAAAGCAGTTCTTGCAATGGGTCCTTGTAATACACAACAAGGAATTCAACTTTGGGAGTCCTCAAGTTTCTCCTGTGTGAGATCATTTACAGCATGATTCCAGCTTATAAGAAAGATGCTTCAACAAAGCTGACACTTATCTAAAGAAACCCCCCTTCATATGGCATTTCTACTTGAACTGCTCTGAAAAGAATCAGGAAGTGCTGGTTCTTAAGGAACAACAAATCTTGCTGTGAAACTCCAAGCTTGAGGCTAAAGGCAGCATGAAGATTAACATAATCATCTTTAGTTGAGTTTTCTGAGAAAAGACTGTGTGGCTTAGCAAGCCTAGGCATTTCAGGGTACTCCCAGTGTTCAAATAGTCTACCAGTCCTACTATAGCTATAATTACAGCTGTCCCACCAATAGCCCATCCAAGGCCAAATTTAGTCCTAGCTGTGCTGCAAGGTCACATGCAATAGAACTCCAGGAGAACTCATTAATGGCAGCATTAGACTGCAGTAATGGAACTTACAATTTACAGTGATGCTTTACAGTTGAGGCTATTTTGAGGCCAGTGAATGGATAGGAGTTCTTAGTAAGCTGTCATGAAGTATGGCACATTATCACTTGGTCTTATGATAAAGGGTACTCAGAAAGTCCATCCATCCCTAAGCAACTCAAGTAAGCATAGCATGCCACCAGAATATCTTCGGTCTGGGAGAGCAGAGAGAGAAGTCACCATGGGCCCCATTTAGCCTTTCAAAAACAGTATTGCCTTATAGTTTAAGGAGACTGATACCTCCCTCAAAAGCGGACTATGAATCTGACATTCAAGTGACTGAAACAGGAAACTGTTGACACTCTCAGTGTTACTGAGGGAAAACTCCATAAAAGAAAGAGGAAAGATGTCAAGAGACCTACTGAGAAAGGAGAAGAGAATAAATCAGCAGCAGTGGAAAAATAACAACAGGCATCTGCATAAAATGAGAATCTACACTGATGTCAAACCAGTGCACACAGGATTGGAGAGAAGTCACCAGGCTTTAGCAGTAAGAGAAGTCAGCCTCAATTTCATCTATCAAAATCAAAAGTGTTCCATGTCTGTTAGGAGTTAGGACTGGATCTTGAACTGGATTCCTGCTCTCCTGTGTCACACCTGACAGGGTGTGAATGCCAAGAACATGATTATGATTACAATGCTCCCAGCAGACACTGAAAGGTGCACTAGATCGGCTCCCAGGCACCAAAGCAGTGGGTGGTGGCACATTCTGCTGTAACTGAAAGTGTTGAAGAGGGAGTCCCCAGTCATAATTCCAGATTGTGACTGGCCCCAAGGAGATGCTGAGAACAGCATACTACACCAAATGCAGGTAAGCTGAAGCTTACAGAGGACAGTGACCAGAATGTCTGTGAACTTTTGATTGATTCCACTTATACCTCAGAAACCTTAGAGCTGCTAAGGAAATGACCAGAACAAAAGTGGTGAAGGATTTCTAGGTGCTCATAGAGAAGATGAACTACTAGATTCTTCTTGTCTCTCTTTCCACCTTTCTAAACATGAGAATTGTCTAAGCAGTTAACTCACAGAGACAGAATTTGGCAGCAATCAGAGCCCCATGTGATGGGGTAAAGGCAATCCAATGCAGGGAACCAGTTCCAAATTGCTATAAACCCCTGGAACAGATGGAGCCACAGAAAGCTTGGAGTCATGCTGCTGCAAAGTCAGCACCTTGAACACTTACTGGTGGAGCCCTGACACAACAAGGATGGAGTCAAATAAACAAAGAGCTGCTGCTCCTGACTATGGGGGGAGGACAATCCCATTGTGTCACTTTGGGGCATGGCATAAAGATGCAGTTTGAGGTCCAGCAAAAAGCAAGCATGATGAGGAAGTGCTGAGTGCTCCTGAAAAGCTGCCTGGGTGGGATGATAAAGGCATTGAAGCAGTTTGTACAACAGATTATGTGGCTATACTGGAAGGAAAAAGGACTACAGGCATTGCCTGTGTTGTTACTAGGCAAAAGATTGAGTGTTGTTTGTGTGTGTGCACACATGTGCAAGATGGGATTTTATTTAAAGCAGGACAAGCAGTAATCCCTGCGGATATAAGAGCTGACATCAGGAAATGAATAACTTCATACCTAGGGATAGAGGGTGCTTTATCTGAACCAGACAATTTCCACTGGCCTGGCACCAATGTGCATTGCAGAGCATATAAGACCCAGTGTGACATGTTTGCGGGGTACATTGATCAGTTTTGATCTTTCTGCCACTCCGAGATGCCTTTGCAAATGGTCATTTTTAAGGACAAGAGATGGACAGTCTGCTTTCTGAGAGGTGACTCCTGAGGAAGGTCTGGTAAGAACTGATCGAGAGGCAAGCAGCACCTTTTCAAGGTATGACATGCCTAACACATTCTGCTCTGACACAACTCATAGCACGTTGCAGCAGGATTTATGTGATTCAGCACTTAACAGGGCAGATTTGAGCACCAGATGTCTTGCCTTTCGTATCAGAAATGAAAAGTGCGAGAGCAAACAAAGTTGGCAGCATAAACAGTGGAGGGACTGATAGCAAAAACGACAGTCAGGAAGAGAGCCTTACCTGCCAAAGCTGGGCCACAGCAATGCTTTTTCCCTAAAATTAGATGGGAAGCAAGGAATACATCGACTAAAGAAGAAGGTGTAGAAGGGGGTGTGCTGCAGTCCAGGAGCCAGGCTTTAGAAACATGTCACACACAGGAAAAAAGGAAGAAAAGAGGCGGCATTTGTGGCTGCTGTTCAGAGTGAAGCAGATATGAAGACAGACAGCCAGTAGCAGCATGGGTAATGGCCAAAGGAAAGCAGCTGCATTCTGACAGGGACCATAGGTAATAGCTGCAGTGACAGAACATTGTAAAGGAAAACTGAAGATAGCTGCAGAGCTGGGAGAAACAACTAGACACAACCTGAGCAAAGACCAAGCAAGTGCAGGACCTCACAGAAGCACCATGCTTAACATGCAGCATAGGAGCACGAATGGGAAATGGGGAATGACTTGAAGTGTCTAGGGGAAATTAGAAACCCTGCAGTCAGGGGCTTCATCTCTCTTGGAGGGACTCAGGATCTGCAGCCTCAGCTCCAAGTCTACAAAAAGCTTGGAAAAAAACCACACAAGAGAAGAAAATGCTGGGTGGATAGTTCAAGTGCCTCTGTCTGTAGAACCAGGTTGGAAATGCTCCCTGCTACTGTTGTCCTCTCATGATGAAACCTAGTGCAAGTTGCTTTGCAGAGCTAGTTTGGCAGCAGGGCTTCCTCTTGCATTATTATCATGCAAGAGAGGCAAAAAATGCCTAGCAGGGTGTGTTTCAAATGTATACTTTCCTTACATCCTCAGTCAGTTACAGTTGTAGAACTTCTTTAAGGAATAGGATGGTTTCTTTTTGAAGTGCTTTCTGACATACTTGGCCAGAATGGTTGTTGTATACTGAAGAGACAGTTGAAGTGAAGCAGAAGCAATTATTTATATAAAAAGAGGGGACTTGAATAAACAAAAATACTGGCAGCTACTGTGTATTAAAGTGAAAGACCCAGATGCTTTGAAGCCTTGTCCTCAGGTGATTGTAAGCACTTCAAAATTATTCCAAGTCTTACCCAAAATGAAGGCAGCTAGATACACCTCAGAGACTATCAGTCCATCAGTGTCCAAACTCTTCTGGGCCTTGGGCACTGCTATTGCTCTAGCTTATCAGTCTTGCTTTTTTGTGTCTTTACTACTTATGTCTGAGCCAGGGTCTATTTTGGAGTCTAGAGGTTTGTGACCTATTCCTTTTCTGGAGGACTCAAGCCTCCCCTCTACTGTGCTGTGTATGGCAGAAGGGAATGGACCATTTTCTGTTGAGTGTATTGAAATGTGTTGTCAGATCCCAGCACTCGAGTCCTGAGCACCTCTTTTTATGATTTATTTTCCCTTGAAGTCTCAAAATCAAGTCTCATGATATTTAAAATGACACTGAGAGCTTAGTGAGCACATTGCAGTAGGGCCATTAGACTTCAGACAAATCTTTCTCTTCATTCATGGCAACTTGCTGATTTATTTACAAATTGCTTGCCTTTTGAATTTCTAAAGCTTTTGCCCCATTATGTCTCACATTCCAAATCCTTTTGCATTATGTAGGAAAAGAGAAAGGACATTAATCTGCATTACCTCCTGTCTGTGCTCCATTGCCTCAAAGCAATAGTCCATGAGTTAGTATTCAACACTGTACAGTATTTTCTATCTTTAATAGTGTCTAAGGACTGATTCCAGGATAATGATCCCATTGTGCTACACAGCAAAGAAACACATTGCTAATGCAAGACATGCCAAGAAGAGCCTTTCAACAAGGTACAGATAGCAGCAAGTATGGCAAGATGTATGTTGTGAGGCAAACATAACAGCACAGTGCAAAATGTCTTGCCAGCAGCTACTTTAAAATGTTTTGCTAATAACAGTGTATTATAACAGGCAAGGACACGCACTAGGAATCTCCAAATCTGAGTCAGAATATTGAACCTCTGTTCTTACTCAATCTTACTGAATATCTTCTTTTTCTTACACTCCAAGAGATGCTCTGGAATGTACTATCTGCTGGACAAAGCCAGTTCCCTGACATGGAACTGCAGCATGGGACTGGGTAAACACCCAATGTGATGTATGGCAGGAGGCAGTAAACATACTCATAGGAGGATGTTAGGTGTTTCTGTGAAATCTGAAGGTGAACCATTAATTGAACTAGCAGGCACGCTTTTTGGAGAGGCATAATCCTCATTCCACGCTCAACCCACTCACTACCTTTATTTGGATTCAGAGCCTGTTTTCCAGTCATAATCTTTGATTTTCCTTATTCTCATTTCCTTATTCTCTCAGCTTAAAAACATAAACCTTATACTTGCCTCTCCCTCATAAGCCAACAAGGTGTTGGCTATGGAGCCTTCCATGAACTGGGTGAAATGCAAGGCATGCAGCCTGGCTGCTAGAACAGGTAATACTCACAACCCAGGCCTCCTGTGTCTTGTCATGTTTTATGCATGGCAAAACCACCTTTTTTCCACTGTGAATGAATATGGACTTTTTTTTTTACTCATTTGTTTCTAATTTTACAAAATTCACGCGCTGCCACTTACATATCTATGGACAGATTTCACATTTCCTTATGAAAATGTACCTAGTTCTGTAAGGCCGTTTTCCTACAACAGTGAAGCAGTAGAAAAGTAATTCTGATGTTTTTTCTTAAACTGGTCACTCCCATTTATGAAATTCATCACAAAATGTGGTAGTTTCAGATTATCTGCAGCTGTAAACTTTTAGACTTAACTTTATTTAAAATAAGGTCATCCTTCTAACACACACAGGCACTTGTGACTACATGTATCTCATCGGGTTGCTACCAGCTGTAAAATCAGTGTGTGGAGCAGAACTTTGACTTTTCTGTTGCAAAACTGGAGGAAACAATCAATCGAAGGAGATAAAAGAAAAAATGGACATTCAAAAGGAAGCGGCACATGGCAAGAGGGAGCAGAAATCAAACTCGCTTGTGCACAGATACACTTTGCCAACTAGCCCACGAAGGACAAAGGACTCTACTTATTTAGCCACCAGGATAAAGAATCTGTGAACTTGCAGCACTAAATTAATCAGAATACTGTTACATGTTATTTCAGCAGAGGTTGGAGGTCCCATTCGGGTGTGGAATTCTGCTTTACCAAATTATTGTACAAGCAGACCAGGCTGCTCTTTTATGCTGGCATGGGGAACAACAGGACATCCAGTGACATTAACACCAAGTAAATAGAAAACAAAGGAGCCATTTCTTCACATAATACGAAAGTCACCACTGTATTGAGGACAAGCAAAAGTCACATGTTCCTCTTAAGTCGTACTTAATCCCTGCTTTGCGAATTGAAAGGACATTCAAGTGATTCATAAGCCCTGTGCTTGTTCTCTGCACAAGAATGATTTTACCCACCACGGAGTCAGCTGAGCCAATGAGACCAGATTCCTTGTGAAATTTCCAAGGTGATTTTAAATCAATCTATTATATAGTGTGCATCGGAAAGCAAGAATCCCATGTTCTTAAAAAAAAATATAAATAAAATAAATAAAAATTAAAAAAAAAAAAAAAGCAAGGCTTTCAAAATATGTTTCCATTCACATTCAAAGCAAAAATAGAATTTTTTGATGTGAGGGAAAAAGAAGCTTCCTACTCCTTATTGTAACTCATCTCAAAAAAGAGTAGGAACTGCAGATCAGGCTTCCCACTATGAGTGTGTGCTCTAACCACAGTGCAATAGAGTAAGTTTCTCACTGTCTTGCCTGTTCAAGGGCTTCGGGTTGGGGATTTTCATGGTTAGCTCATTGGTTGCGTTCAAAGTTGGGAAGAAAAACATCACATGAACTGCCTTTCTGTGGTCTCTAAGTCACCTGCAAGACTGAGGTTCAGGTCCCTGCTGTATCTGAGTCTTGGCAAGAACCTGAGCTTTTCCTTCCATTGTCCAAGCACATGTTCTACACCCAAGGTGCTTTGCCAGGCTCTGCCACGTATTTTTGTAATTTTGTTCCACACAGCTTTGCATTTCCAGCTCTGAATTTGCACTTGGACTCTTTGCAAGCACACTAATTTGGACTTCTGAAAACCAAATAATTGTTCATAAAATGATAGGTGCAAATGAGTTGCCAAAACTAAATCAGCCCACTTTTAATTTATATTCTATTAATCATATTGCTATTTACTAGTATTTCTGTGTTTTGAAAGGGCATCAGTCCACTTGGCAGAGTTGCTTTTTAGGTAACAAAAAAGCAACAATTTGCTGTAACTAAGTTCTTCAAAGGATCTTTATTAATGCTTAACTCCTTAATGTTACTACTCAGCTATTTCTTCTCGTGATTGCTTACTGAAGAGGACGAGATAAACAAGCAGCCCTGATTTTTCCCAGCTGGTAAATACGTAAGTGGCACAAACCTTCAGAGCGAAAGGTTTTTTAAAGGCAGCAGAGTCAAGCAAACGGCACTCTGCGGGCACACCGAAAACAACGTGGCGGTTTTCAAAGCTGCCAGAATTAGGACAAGTTGGGGGGTGATCGCCGCAGCCACTGTCCTGGTGCCCGAAGGGAGGAGGAGGCCGGGTCCCAAAGCCCTGCCCCGGGTAGCCCCTCTGCCCGGGGTAACCCCTCTGCCCGGAGGAGCCCGGGCTGCGGCGCGGCAGCTGCGGCGAGAGCTCCCCCTCCTGTTTCTCTCCTCCTCCGCCTCGACACCACGGTGGGAAAAACGCATCATGGAACCACGGATACTAAGACGCTTGTAAGCACCAGTTTGCGTGCATTTATGCACGTATAAACGTCCCTGTACACCCACACATCCAAGGAGAAAGCTGAAGTTAAAAGGGAGTCTTCTTCCCAAACAGCAGCCGCAGACGTGGCAGGCCACAGTAAAGGTGTGGCTCTTAACTGGTTTCTCTTAATATTGCTGATAATTTACCTCACCGTTCCCTGCTTGCCAAGGTGTTATCAGCTCTCTGTCAGCTTGCTTAGCAATGCCAGTCACTGTGGAAAACGCATGTCTCTGCAGCCTTTCACAAGCCAACCTATTCTCATCTCACCTGTACCCGAAGGGAAGCCATAATAAACAGCAATTTAAATTCAGGTGTTTGGTTTGCTGAAGTGTTTAATTAAACAAAGAAATTCATTATATTTGTTCGCAGAAAAGTACCGTTATGTTGATTTTTTTTTTCTATTTGATTTGAAGTGGAAATGTTCCTTTGACTTTTTGTACGACATGCTACCGTGATAGATTATTTATGGCATCAGAAGCAAATAAATGCACTGAATAATTAAAATACCAGTTCCCTATTTTATTATTTTTTCTTTTTTTTTTTTTTTTTTTTTTTACAAGTACAGCCAGCCATTTTCATACACATGGAAAAGACACATGTGAACTTCTCCCTTGCTTCAGTTCCACCCAATCCCCACTTCCACTTCAGTGATGTTATTTCACCCATACCTTTGAGAAAGGGTACATTCCACTCATTCCTGAGCTTGGATGAGTGCCTGCAGCATTACTCACACACAGTAGTGTCTGCAGATTCCTTTCTGCTGTGGATACTAATCTCAATCCAGAGTTTCCTTAGAAGATTAGAGGCTGTTCTGCAAAATGTCAAGAGGTAGCCTCTCCAAAGCAGATGCAGTATGGCAGCTGAAATGGCAGCAGTGGCGGCTTTCCAAATGCAAAGGTCTGGAAATGTTTGGCGGTATTTTAATATTGATGAGTATTTCATTTTTTGTGCTGTTTTAGAGTATCAGTGTCAAGTCTGTACAGATTAATGGCAAGATAGAGCCTTAATACTGTTAATGCTTTTTAAAGTTCTGGCAAAGAGAGAAAAACTTTATATAACTTATTCAATCATTAATTAGTGATTGCTCCCCTTGCTTGAAACTTCACATAATTTGATAAACAGAAAGAAATATTAACTTGTTTCTCTTTGTTAAATACTTCTAAGACTTCTGTTAAAATGCCTTTTTGTTTCTTGTTTCATTTCTTCTGTTCCCTACAGCAAAAGGAAGCCAGGAGAAATCTTTTCCTTCTTCAGCATCAGAGTGCACCCATGCCATTAAAAATCAATCAATACTTAACCTCTACAAAGGTAGAAATGCATTAAAAACCAAATTAGTAAAATATGTCCCAGACACCAGTATTGACTTTGGGGAAAAATCTTTATCATCCGTCTACTGCTACACCCTGTCTATCCACTATGGTTATTCAGTGACTATTGTGGTGCTTTAATATTGGATATAATGCCAAAAATCAGGTAGAGGGAAATGAAAGACCTATGGATGAGCAAGAAACTTGGACACATTATACCTGTTTGAACTTGCCTGTGACAAACTATGCATTTGCAACCTCCAGACTTCATTAAGGTTAAGGACTGTACTGTACTTGTCAATCTTTTGCAGTTTCATGTAATGCAAACCAATGGTCTACTTGCTCTGTCATACAGGTTGGTAAGAGCATATAGCAAGCTCTGCTTTCTTGAGAGGTGCTTTTTAACTTGTGGCTGACACCCAAAATGCTGACCTCCAAAAGATACTTTGGAGAAGGTCTGAGGTACCTGAGAGACCCTCCTACTGTCAGTGTGTCCACCCCCTGTATCTCACATACCTTGAAAACAGGGAGCTGTCAAAGCCAGAAGTGAAACTGGTGAGGGATGGAAACTTGTGCTCTTTGCAGCTCTTCAGCAGCTATCAGCTCTCTCTGAGGTGAACTGAGAATGTTTACAGACAAGGCACACTCATTTCTTCAACTATAATTTCTCAACAATGACCATTTCTGCCCCTTCCCATTCTTTTACTTCTCCACACAGAAGAAGGCAGGAGGGAGTCTTCTTGTTTTCGCTTTAATAAACAGGGAAGTCTCCCAGATGCTACAATGACAGGAGAGGGGAGAGGAAAAATTGTATCAATTTCAGCACAAGAAAGAATGTCTTCTTATATCCAACCAACAGCAGATGTGAATAACCATTAAAGGGAATTTTTAATTCTTCTTGGACTGTATTATGAATAGCAGAGATGGATAGCTCATACAAGATTGGGCAATAGGAAGAGTTGTCAGAGGCTACAGCAGTTTCCAGGATAATGGAATCTCTCCAGACTTAAGCTATTTAAATCTATTATGCGGCCCAAAATTTTAAAAGCATAGAAAGTTGGCAAATTTTCTGAAAGATTTTCATAAAGAAAACATAGGAACATCCATGAAGTAACCAATCATTTTTCTGACAGTCAGGCTTCAAGTTGTTGTTTCAAAGCCAGATGTTAAGAACAGAATGAAAAGGGGGAAAAAAGAGTGGGGAAAAAGCATAGAAGAAATGTCTGTATTGTCATCCTACATAATTCTCAGAAAATGTTCTCAATTATTCTGTCTAATGTATTTCAAAGGAATTTGGCCTGACTGTGCCAAAAGGGATTCAGTAGAACCACAGCACTGAAAACCTGCATCCAAAATTAGAATCATAGAATAGTTAGGGTTGGAAAGGACCTTAAGGTCATCTAGTTCCAACCCACCTGCCATGGGCAGGGACACCTCACACTAAACCATTCCACTCAAGGCTCTGTCCAACCTGGCCTTGAACACCACCAGGGATGGAGCATTCACA
>JAVHNF010023664.1:0-10299 GCA_034783455.1 Micropsitta finschii | reverse complement strand
CAGGGGGGTTGGACTAGATGATCTTTTGAGGTCCCTTCCAACCCTTGGGATTCTGTGATTCTGTGTGATTCTGTGATACTGCTACTTGATATGCAGTATGGGAAGTCTCATATTATTTTACAACTGATGCAACTATCTTGTGAAAACACTTTGCAGCTCTTTCATTAGAATGTCCGCTGAGTTAAATACATTAGTGTTAACTGTAACCAAGAACATATTTTGATCTGAAATGCCAATTTAATCTGTAATCTATGATTTTAACAGATTTAATAGTTATTTTGGATGGGACAGCCATTGGCAATGTATTGTTGGGTTCTATTCAAATTATTTGAAAAATGCAGAACAAGAGTGTGTTACTGTGTTTGTCAGAAGTCTCCCAGTATCTTGAAACTCTGCCAAATCATTCCTAATTGCATGTGCATACCTTTTCTTTACCTTTACAGCAGTGCTGAATCTTCCCTCAGTTTTTCTTCAACCATTTATTTGATCTGCCACTAAAGCTAAAGACCCACCAAAAAAGCCCAGAGCTACAAAAAACTGAATTCCTCACTTGGCCAATGTTAAAACTTTGTTAAAAAAATAAAAAAATAAAATAAAATTAACGTTATGTTTCACTGAAAATTGCTGCAAAATGAAAGCAGTGACATGCTATGATGTTATATACCGTACCACAGAGCTGAGTTCTAAAGAGAAACAAATGAACACAAAAACAAAATAAAAAGGAGGAAAACCAAGAAAAAATTCAACTTAGTAGAGCACATATGAATGTTGAGGATGTTTTTAAGAAAATATAATATGTATGTTGTAATTTAGTGTCTCAAATTTGTATTTTTAAATAACATGCTCTAAAATAGAGAGCACTTCACTACAAAGCACTTCTGGCTTTGTAGCTAGGATCACTGGATGAGTGACTACTGCCTGTATCCTTCTGAACCTAGAAATTATTGGAAAAATGGAGCTCATTAGAAGCAGCATATTCTGTGTAACCCTCAGAAACTGAGAGCTGCTCCACAGGGTGTTTGGATGTCAGGCTCACAGCTGTGTTTGCCAACTTGGATCCTCCAAAAGTCAGTACCCCTCTGTATCTGCCATCTTACTCTTATTGAAGAATGAGACTCAAAAGTTGGCATGCTTGCCTGAATCAATGCTTCGGATCTTCTTTCGTAAAGCTTTGATGTTGTTGGTTGTTTTAATGTCTTGCCAGTACAACCTTCCTGGTTTTAGGTTTATCATTGTGTTGTCTCAACTTGGCAGTAAGACTCCTTTGAGGGAATGGAGACAGTGCACCCCTTAGAAGATCGGAACCAATGATGCCAAATCATCATCAAGTTTAATAAAACAATAGGAAAGAAACAATATATTATCTGGCAGCTCTAACTTTGCAGCAAGGAAGACTGTGGAGTGGGACATTTTATGTTTTCTGCGAGAGCATTTACTGGACCAAGGGAGGAAAACCAGGCAGTACTACGGCTGCATTCAGCACAGTGCTGCCATGTGCATGGTCACATTTCCAGAAATATCACACTGCAACTTCTCTGTGCAGCAGGTGGAAGAACTGGTCTTATGTGGCTGATCACTATTTCCTTCCTTGTATTCACAGTAGTACATGGATGCTATCATGATTGTCAGCATTTACCAGCTGTGGGGAAAAAGAATGTCAAACACCTGGATCATTATTTATTATGATTGTAATTTGTAATGATATCTGTAATATTTGCAATTCATAACTCTTACTCCTGATTTGTTTCCTATCACGTGAAATAAAGCTATCAATCATAGTATTTATACACCACTTCTCTGGAGGAAAGTCTTGGGATTGTAATATTATTAGCAATGGTAATAATTCTTGTGACAGGTAAATACGAATTCATACTGACAGCAGGAGTAGCAACCTGAGAGAATGGCTGAGGATTTCACAGTTAAATTCTAAAATGAGCTCCCCAATTCCCGTGTCTTTCCCTAACCTGCTAATGTCAATAACTATCAAAAAACCCTTTTTCTTTTAAATGGATTATTATTTGTAATATTATATATGGGTATTCTCTGTGCTTTTGCACTTATTTTTGCTTGAAACAGCACTCTGCTGCTTAATGTAGACACCTGCTACTTTTTGAGAAAAGAATAAAGGCTAGGTAATTTTTTACTACTTAAAAATTACATATGCTGTAATTAACAAAACATAAGCAAAAAAGCTTCTCGTGCTACTCCCTAGAAATGATCTGTATTTTAAAATAACTTCAAGTGAAAATACAGAGACCACCTCATTTAACTTAACTGATTTGCAAACAGTCTTGAGGCACTGTGTTCCACCCTACACATTAAATTGGTCTTTTAAAATATTCATAGATCTAAATGAAGTATTTGAAATAATTTCCATTTTGAGTCTCAACATGAATACTAAAATCCCAAGGCAACTCAGAACTTTAAACCATGCTTTAAATTTACTGATGACTTCTTAAAACTATGGTAATACTTGGAACTTAAAAAACAACCAAAGTTATTAATAATCTGACCTATATTTTAGATGAAAAATTATAGACAGATAGTTGGTTGGCTTATAGATTAATCTTATGAATGTCCTTCTCTTCCAGTTACAATTACGAAGAAGTTCTGCATCTGTCTTACTGTGTGCGTTGAACTGAAAAAGGAAAATACTTATTGTATCTTGCATAAGTTTTAGATTCAACCTGTCAGCTGAAAATGAGGAGGAATCACAACATGGCTTCATTACTTTCCTGTGAAAACGGGGAAGATGAGTGAAGCTACATGGACCAGTTATAGTGCCAAATACAAGTACATGCAGGCTATTTTTGTAAGAACGTCTATTTCAGCTACACAGTTCCGCATAATCTCACAGTCCAAGCAGATTTTTAGTTCTATACAGAACATACCAGCTCAGGTTCAAAACCAGCTTTGGCAATCTCTGCACGAAAATATTTTCAATTAGGCACTCAAACACGCTGACCTTTTGCTGCAGGACAGAAGGCAGAGCACTGGCACAAAGGCAGCTGCAAGTTTTGGAAAAGGTGCTGAAAATAATATGTCAACTATTTGTGTGCTCTTTACCCACACTCCATGGTTCAAGGTGATTTTTTTGAGTAAACATCGTATCAGGAGCTTCCCAGGAAAATCTACTGCAAGACATTAGTTTTGTTGCTAATGCTGGAAAACTTTGTAACAAACCCAGAGTGCAGATTCTGACAAACTAGATGAGATTAAGGTGACAATTCATTTCCCAAAGAGATGGGATGGGCAGATGAGTTTATAGACTGCAGTACTTTCATGAAGATGGATAAGAACAAGATGTGGCAATTCTTTATTAAAATTAGAAAATATGCATATCCATGACTTCTGAAATTTGTTTCAGTTTTTTTGCAGTTTATACCATAGTTCTACAGCTATTTGTTGTGAGTCTAAAAGGTTAAAGTCAACTTTGGCCTAACGAATACACTGTATTACAATTTTGCTGACTTCCACCTACTGTTATAGAAATGCTAAGAACAAGTAAAAAGATGTATAGATATTTTTTGTGAACACATCTGGGTGCTGTTCTGGGCATTGCAATGCTAAGTTCAAAAATAGTATGCAGTATAATGAGACAATAACAGGTTTGGCACTCTTTGCCCTAACCACTCTCCAATGCTATTCCAGTTGGCACTGAATTTTTCCCCGTCACTAACCTTTAGGAGTCACCATGCTTACCTTAATTTCATTCCATTAAAAAAACATGCTATTGGGCCCTATCACAGCCTTTGCATTATCTCAGACACTTTCAGCCAGAGTTAGATGTATTCGGCATTATAGATGTGGTCATGAAGTCAAGCCTTGCAAACACAATGTGGTAATGAAGGTCAAGGAGAGGGAAGGCAATGGAATGATAACTAGCCACACTTCACTTCTCCTTTCTCAATAGTGCTTGCAATGTGGTCAGGTTCTGCTTCTCTCACGCTTGTCATTTCTCGCACCCCTCCAGCAATTCAGGGATAATTAAGCCTTCTCCTCAGCTGAGGCTTTGAAAAATTTGAGTCTATCTCTTGCTTAATGCTGTAATTTTGTCTCTGCAAGCAGGAAGCCTGCTGCTGTAAGAAAAGACAGTTCTGAAGGACGACCTGCTTGCAAAAAAATCTCTTCTTAGGCCGAGCCAGAAGCCCTTTTGCTCTTCCATCAAAGAAAAATGTTTGCCTATTTTGACCTTCCAGAAGTTAAACATCCCAAGATGGATTCAACCATATTACTTTTCAACAATTTATAATTCAGTGTTTTACTTTTTACCCAAAGATCTCATTCGTTACATTCTTATAGGTTTTTATTTAATTAGAATTTAGCAGGGGTCTTTCAAACATCTTACAAATGTTTTATAATAGATCTGAGAAAAATCTTCCTGATTTTTCGTTGTATCAAAATTACACATTCTGCTACCCTCATCTCATTCTTGTTATCTCATTTCCATCTAAGATGCTTCACAGGGTGGCCTCTAGTTCCAAGCTTGAATAAAGCACAGATGTAGCATATGCTTGTTTACTTATGTTCTAAACTTGAATGGACTGTCAGTGAAGTAATTGCTGACAAATGAGCTCAGTATATAGGGATGCAGGCATGCTCTCTCAGCTAATGTGGTCCACATTACATAGTCTCAAATAGCAGGGAGTAATGGTGCTTGCAAATTATCCTTCTCACTCTGGCTGGGACAAGGAATTTTGCAGCAATAGTGCCTTCCCAGAGAAAACCATTGATACTGCAATTCTTATTCATTTGCCTCCAGGATGCTTTCAGGAATCTCCAAGGGAATCATTAGCAGATTGCAAAAATCAGCTGTCACTTTGAAAGATCCTCCTTCCTCTTTTTTCTCCTCTGTAGGGACCAAGTCAATGATTTCCATCAAAGATTAGCTTTTAGCTGCACTTTATACAAAATTCTCAGTAAAAATAAATGAACAGAAAAAACATCCATGAACATGTTACTACCTGTTTCCTTTCCTTTTTTTCCATTGGATCATGGGATGCCACGTTCAGCAAGTCTAATTTTAATAACACTATTCAGCTTCTCTATTGAGAGTTAGCATCAGATTTTTAGAGGTTTGGAACATAAAATGTAAATATGTATCATCTTATGTATGCAATGTCTGCATTTTCTGCATTATTAATCTCTTTCCTAGAGGAAGGTACAAGCTACCCTGCTGCTAAGTCATTAATGAACTTCTGCTATCCAATTAATCAGAGGAAATAGCTATGGGAATGGTGTCTTGAGAAGCTACAAAGGTATATGCTGAAACATGCTCAATTCCTAAAATTTGGTGTTGGCATGAAATTCCTAATTTAAGTTTAGGTCATTAACCAGCAAGGTAATTCTGACCCAGTGTCAGGATTAGATGGCTGTGATGCGACATGGGTCTTACATCTTCTAGATGTGGGAGTCAATCCTAAGAGGGGGAGATGCAGGTTTGAACTCCCTGAGAGACTCCACAAATCTCCTACCTAAGCACTTCTACACTGTCTCAGCCCAGTTGGCTACCTAAGAGCTGCCTCCCGCTTGTTCTGCTTCTAACTGCTGATGCAGTGCTTATTTCAGGAGAATTATTGATGTTAATACTTAACTGTGATGCTCCTAGACCAGCAGAAATATGCCCTGTACATGGAATAACAAAAAACATGTATGTCAAGGAGTGGTACTGAGTAATTGTATTCTTTTGTCTATTCAAACACAATTGTTATAGGAAATAATTGAGCTTTATATTTTTGGATTCTAGTTTCTTGTAGCTAGGAGTTCTATAAATAAAAAGTAAAAGGAATTATTTCACAATATTTAGTACAACAAATTGTTAGGTATTAAGAACCACTCCTATATCCAATCAGAATAGAGAAAGGACACACATCCAGCTGGATAGACACAAGTTTTATAATTTGAGGCTTTCACAGTTGAACAGTAACTCATGCAAAAAATTATATACTAAAAACCAAACAATTCACCAAAGTCTGTACTTTGCTCAGATTCCTGAAGACAGGCCTATCTACTCCTTTCACTCTAATCAGCTACTGAAGAACTTTCTCCTTGTGAGCTCCTTATTAAACTGTAGCCTTATTTACATTTTACAACACATCTTGTAAATTAGACCTAGAAATGGATGCTTGGTTCATTGAAATAGTTTTCAAGCATCTAGAAGGCACTCATCAACAGATGTTTTGCTCAGTCAAGCTTGCATCTTGCAGTTCAATGCTCATGATGCTTCATAAAGGATTTCTTATTAGAATGAATATTTGAATGTATGACATGTCCTCTAATCACAAGTACAGTAAAGCATGTGTGAACAAACTAATTTGTGTGCAGCAACTACTTGTTACTTCTGATTTATAGATGACTGAGACATTAAATTAGGAAACAAAAATGACACCTTATGATTTGAGTTGCCAGTATCATAGATATTTATGAATAACAAGTCATAAAATGTGGCAGCAGCTTGGCTGACCTTGACTGATACACATATGCAAATTATGATATTTAAAAATAAGCAACAGCAAAAATTACTCAGTTCATCTAAAATTTAATTGCTAAATGAGAGTCTAGATAAATCTCATCCTAATCAATCACACTCAAGGATATTTTAACGAAAGAAAACCATTAGAAATAAAAGAGTTCTTTTGTTATGCAACAAAAAATATTTAACTAAACACACAGACCTTTACGTTAAACAGAAATATCAACTCATTTCACAGTGTGATGCTGTGAAATGATCATCTCCTGGATCATCAGGACATGTTAATCTGATATCAACATGGCACCTTTCTCCTAACAAACTTTACAAAGCACATATCACACCAGAAATGTGTAAATCTTTTCATGCCAAGTACACCCTAACCTGCTATGTCCCACCTCATAAAATATTTATGGAAATTATTCTGCAAGTACTGCATAAGAAAACTCAAAGGAATTCAGTCTGGATAGACAGAATTATTGCAAGTATCAATATATTTTTATGCGTACAGTTTTACAGTCTTTTACCTGCTGCAGTCTCCACAGATCTTAAAAAATTCCACCTGCTTTGATCCAGCCACAAAAGCCAATCACACCTCCTCTGCACTACATTCCAGTTAGAGTAACTCAATCTTTTATCCACAGGAAGTTTCATTTAGACTGTTAAAAAACCCATAGAAAATATCATTAATTTTAAATGAAAAAAAATAATACAACTTTTAGAATACATTACAATGAGTCTTTGGTATTATTACATGATTCCCCAACATATTGCCTTGTATTAACCAAAGCTAAAATTCCTCTTTCGAAACTGTTGAGGGGAGAATCAAGGGAAGGCTTACAATGATAGAAGGTGGCAACATGCCATTATTCTTTTGTTGTCATTGGCAAGAACACAGTCATGTGCCCTTTAAGCTTTGTTATTCAGCCTGCTGCTCATATGGATAACACAATCAACCACTTCTTTCAATCAAAGGAATGGAAACAGAGTTGTCTGCATTGAGAGAGGCACTATGACTAGACTGAATTTGTGAAATCCAGCTACTGTGTGTCCCAGACTAACATGCAGTTCCAAGCTGCAAAGCTGAAAATATTCTGTCCTTTGCTCTACACTTACTGTCTTCTAGCACATCAAATTGCTTATGAATATGTTGAAAACAGTGGACTGATTGATTAAAATTTAGAGAGATAAAAGATTTCATTTTACTGCTTGCTTTAAAAGATATATGGCAGAAATTTATTTCCTAGGCAATAGGTTTAACTTATTAATATATTTTATTTCCTACCTCACAAATATAGTATACACATAGTGCATTATTAATAGAAATAGTATTACTACAAATAGGAGTATACTTGATAAATTACATTTATTCACTTTGCAGTTTCCTTTTTTTTTGTAATTTTTCTAATGCTCAGTCCTATTTATGCCTGCTGGTTATTTCAAGAGAGCTGAAAGCAAATTCACTTGTAAATTCAAGGAAATGTTTTAGTATTCTTTGCCCCTTTTTTAACTAATCTGATTATTTTTAAAAAATAGTAACATCTGAACTGTTGATAACTGCCAATGTAAATTATTGTTGATTTTTAAAAGGCAGATAGAAATAGTTTCAGGCAGTGGAGTGGTCCTGCTGAGTCTGTGTTTTTACTATCTCTTTCGAATTGATTACTATATTATACCAGGAAAAGGGGATTAGTGCTAGATTCAGAGAAAGGACTTTAGCGCAGCAAAGCACCATTACATAGACTCAGAGTCTATGTAATGCAGAGTCTACTCTTCATGCAGAGTGCCTGAAGAGCTGCCTGAATTTAGAGCAGTGAATAGGCTATCCTAAAGAAAGCTTTTTCAAATATATTTTAAATACTACTTTATTTGTGCATGAGATCCCATTCATCTACATGGAGTTCATAGTCCAGATTTTTATGCTTCTAGTGTGTGTCTCCACTCTGTGTATTAGCCTTGCAGATGGAGCCTTTCCCTATTATGTAGAAGACGCATGTTTCCTTCCCTTGTGTGTCTGAGATCACAGATACTTTGTATGACAATGTGTAATATTTAAGCACCTTGATTTACTGGAATTACTCAGGGTGCCAGAGATGTGATGGGCCAGTGGGAAGGGTCTAGGTGTCTCTGGACAGCAACCTAGGCACTGAATAAGTAACTAGACTGGAACAAGAGTGAAAAGACACCCATATAAATAAACACACAGAAGAGATCTCTTTCATACTGCAGACTGCATAACTATAGCCACTAAGGACCTACAATATCTGACCCTTCATATGAAGTAGGCAACTAATTAGGCAGGTTTTACCCTTAAAATATGCTAATGAAATTCCTCTTTTTTATAAGGACTTAACAACTGATGCAGTTTCCTTCATATAGGTCTTTGGTTAAAAGGACAGCACAGGTCCCTTCACATCATCTCAGCTGGAAACCCCAGTCACTGGATTACTGAGTTGTCTGAGGTATTGTCTATACCTCTATTTCACATTTTTGACTGCAATATATTCTGCTTTCCAGAAGAAGAACAGAGACACCACTCCCCAGACAAAATAAGATACTCTGATAGTGGGAAGATGTCCTTATGAAAGGTGATCTGTGCAACTGAATCACTTCAGGCAGCAGAAGATATGAATTCAGGTTTGCAATGTCTTTCTTATGTGTTGCAGTGATGAGAAAGAAAAAAGGCACTGTTGTTCACATCATGTTTTTTGAGAATGAAAACACTGACCTTTGTGCACACATCAGTGCAATTTAGACAGGTTAACTCTGACTAAAATGCTTGGATGATTAGGTTCCTCTAAGGGACCTTTCAGGTAGATTTTAGCCACCTCATTGTCTAATAATTAAATAGTTAAGGAGCTCAAAGACAGAGATATAAGTTCTAGACAGCATGATCTTTAAAGAGCTCTTGGATCCTCTCCTGAGCTTAAATTTCACCTGATTCCTGTTCAGAGCTGAGCAAGTCATGGGACAATACACAGTCCCAATTGTCCTTGGCACTGATTATTATGTAAAAGTAGTATATCTATACACATAATAGTTCTGTTTATAATTAGAATATTTTCCTTATAGAGAAACAAATTTATTTTCTCTTCACAAAAGGCAGTGGCAGAAAGTTCATAAAGAACAAAAAAAAATTCCCAAAAGTCAGTGTACCATCATTTTCTGTACATGCCATATTCTAAGAATCAGAAGAGTCACTCATCTGTCAAATGCTGAACTTGTGCTTCAGAGACTTACTAGTGAAAGCAGACTGTAGATTGTCAGTTTTCTTGTTTTATTTTACTGTTTTCAATTTATTGTCAAGCATCAGACAACACAAAAAAATATTAATAGTTATACATAGAAGTTAGGTATAAAAAAATTTGGCAAAATAAAGAGATTACCATTTTGTGCATATGATCCCACTCATGATGACATTATTTAAGCAAAGGTCTTGTTTGTTTAAAAATCTGCCATTGGTAATTTAGCTAAAACAAGTTTACAAAGAAAATCAGTGGGACAAACGAGATTTCATGCATGCCATTCAATCAGAGTTGCAAATGCAAATATTTTATACAATCACAATTCAGTATTGTTCCATTTGGATTAACTATTAATATGAAATAAAGAAATAGTTCTGTCGTGGTTTAGGCCCAGTCGACAAGTCAAACCACGCAATTTGTAATCTTCTCCCCCCCCCCCAGAAGGGATGGGGAGGAGAATCGAAAGAATGCAACCCCCACGGGTTGAGACAAGAACAGTCCAGCAACTAAGGTACAACACAAATCACAACTGCTACCACCAGTAATAATGATAAAGGAAATAACAAGGGGAGAGAATACGATACC
>JAVHNF010023654.1:0-10358 GCA_034783455.1 Micropsitta finschii | reverse complement strand
AAGCTGTGGCTGCCCCATCCCTGGCAGTGTTCAAGGCCAGGTTGGATGGGGCTTGGAGCAACCTGGTCTGGTGGAAGATGTCCCTGCCCTTGGCAGGGGATTGGCACTGGATGAGCTTTAAGGTCCTTTCCAACTCAAACCATTCTGTGATTCTATGATTTTGAGAAAGTCTCCCCAACACCCTGAGGTTCCTTTTTACTTTTACTTTGATTTTTTTTTTTCCCCTTGGAAACCCCATTAATTTTTACAACTATTTTTTGCCCAACCATTTTTATCCCAGCTCACACATAAACAATTGCGACCGCACCGGGCCAAGTGGGCATGTGGCGTGTCTCCTCTAATCCCTGCTTAACCTAATTCATTTTCTGTCTAAGAACAGAACTCTGCGAGATTCATTCAAGGAGCCCGGATTATGTCTTTCTCAGCCTACAACACTCACGTAGGATTAGGGAATTAAAAAACCTAGAAGTCATCAGCGAGACACTAAACCTGCAACAACCCAAACACCTACAAAATCCCTTTCCATGCCTGGATTTGAGCTAGGAGCCAGGATGTGCAAGAAGAGCTTCTTCATTGGAACATCATCGCCAACACAGAGCCCAGCCCTCAGAGCTATTTTTAGGTCTTTGAGGATTTGACCTTGCTGTCATGTTCTGTTTCTGAGGGTTCTTTTCTTCCTTTCTCCCCTTTGTTACCCAAAGCTTTCTGGGTAGTTCAACAGGGGAAGTCAGGATGCGCACAGGGTTTTATTTGGCTTTCTTCTGGGAAAGGTAGACGATCGGGAATGGGGAAAACAAACCCAACCTTCTACATAGGGAAGAGGGGCTTGTTTTGTGCAAACACAATCACTGCTGCTTGTTTTAGCTTCCAGGAGAGCTTGTTGACATTTTTCAATCAAAATACTTTCTCCTTTCCCTATAATTGGTGTCTTCGTCTTTCCTCTCTCCCTTCCCCCTTCAGCTTTGGCAGATAAATCCTATTTAACCCATGTTGAGGTTTTAAAGCATTTATGCAGTTTCATTTCTGTGTGGTTTCAGAAGTGCAATAAATGCCTAAGCTATTTTTTCCCTCTCTGCAACTGGGAAGTGAACAGTAACAGGTGGAACTTCTCTCTTCCTTGGATTTGTTTTATTCCCACTGCTTCCTTCCCAGCAAAGCTGCTCCAACCAAGGAAGGGGCAACCCCATTTCTCCTCCAAAGCTGAACCCTGAAGCTCAGAACTGAGCCAGGCTGGGCCAGTAACCTGTGCTTTCCAGGATAAAAATGGATTCACTTCTTCAATGATCCCACTTCTTCCTTTGATTTCTTAGTTTGGGATCCACAGATTCTCAACCGAGTCACCTTTAACAAGGCATCTGCAAGCTCTTGGCTCCAGGGGGAGGCAGGAGACAGCTGGGGGGAGAAGTCACGTCCAGACTCAGGGATGAGCTCTGGACAAGAGCAAGGCTGTTTCCAGCCTTTTTAGGGTATCCAGACTGCCTTAAAAGCTGCCAGTGGAAATGGGGATCCCTATATTTTACCCGAGCTGTGTTTGTCAACTGCTGTTCATAGATTGACTTAGAGGAAAACCAGGGATGCCCATTCCCCAGACCATGTAGAAAAACAGGGATTTGCATCTCTTACACATAATGCCAGAGGAGATTTAATGCTTTACTACCATGAGTGTGTGCTCTTGTTTGGCCTAAGAGGCAGCAAATCCCCATTTCCCAGGCAAGGCTCCTCCTGAACTCTTCTAAGGGCAGGGGAGCTGCTACAGCCTCCAAGGAAGACGGGGAAAAGGCCGGGATATCAAGAAAAGGCAGCCAAGCGGGCAAGCAGGCAGCAGATGCTCATCCAAAGGATCTGTAGATAAGAGAAAAACAGTGAAGGAAATTCCAAAAGAAGAATGAGGGATGGGGGGGAAAAGTGCACTTTCAGTCTTATTCCCAGGTTGCCATGGTGTGAGCCCTGCCAGGCCAGCACATTAGGTGTTTGGGAGTGATTTACTGAGATGTGCTCACTCCAAACATAAGCTTTCCTGGACCTTCTGAACAGCGAAGCAAAGTTAATATATTCATGTAGTCGCTTCTATGCACAGGTCTATAGTGTCGCTGTTAACACAGTCAATCCCGGGAGCTTTATTCCTTGATTCCCCTGAGAGGAACATGAGTCCCGAGGTGCCCTGGGCATGAAGCCGGTCAGCCTGGAGCTGCAGGAGGGTTCCTGCAGGGACAGGAGGACTACAAAGGGTGCCTGTGCTTGGGCTTCCTGAGCAGACAGGGTAAACACCCTCGGCCCCAGCTATTATAGGAAAGGGTGAGCCCGCAGGTCCTGACTCACTCCCTAAGGGACACCCAGCAGAGGCACTTGTGGTCACCCACACATCCCTCCTGCCCTTTGCCACGGCTGCAGCAGGCCCCCTCCAGACAGCTGAGCCTCTCTGACCTCTGCTCCCAAGGGAATGTACCCCTCCTTTCCCAAATTCACCCTGTTTGCCTCCTGCTTCTCCTCCTGTGCAGCCCCAGTTCCTCCTTTGCTCCTGGAGGTGAGGGATGGAGCTCCCTCCTGGCCAGCCCTGGGTTAAGAATAGCCTATTGCTCCCTACCTATGGTGTTAATCTTGCCATGGGAGCAGAGGTGGGAAAACTCATTGAAAATAAACCAAAGGCAAATATCTAAGCCCCTCTCTCAGTCTCAAGCTTCTCTGTTAGCCTCACAGCCTCGCCAGCTGATCAAGTGATGGCCGTGCAAACATGCTCCTTTGAGCTTGGGCACAATGGATGGAACAGAAACTTTGTGTGTGTGTGTACAGAGGAAAGGGAATGCTCAGGATGAGGAGAAAGGATCAGGGAGGAGAGCAGCAGATTAGCTCCAACAAAGCAAGTTTTTCCTCTACACCACTTTCATTCCTGCTTCCCTCCTTCCAACCCCTCACCAGCCATCAGCTGAAACCCAAACCAGCTTTGAGTGCCCAAGGGAACAGAAACCTGCTGCGAGAAGCACAAATGTTGGGATAAAGGAAGAGGGGATCTCTTAAAGTTAGTAACAAAAGGTCAGCTACTGCTCAATTTCTAATGAGAATTGCGTAGAGAATTATTGTACAGGCTGCTAGAAAGCCTTTTCCATACCTCACAGTCAGTCTGACTACTTAAAATCCCCTCTCTCCCTTCCCCAGATACCCCCCCAACTGCTGCTGCTTGCAGGACATCTGCCAGGGAAGGATAATAAGACAAAGAAGCAAACATAAATCACAGCCGCTAATTGCAAAGCCGTATGTATCTGTCTTTGCCCTTTTGTGCCTTTGCCTTCAATCCACAGCTTGCCCATCCAATGCATCTCCCTGTCATTACTGCTCTTTCACATCTCTCCGTGCTGCATCCTTTCCTGTTCCGAAGTACAGCCTCTTCTTCTCCATAATCAGCTTGACTTCTTGTGTTCCTGTCCTTGAGCACCTCTGGCTTTCTTCTCTTTGCCAGCTTGTTTTATACTTCTCTTCTTCCTCCAGCATCATCACTCCTTACCTCCCTGTTTGTCTTTCTGAACAGACACACATGAAACATTTTGCTGTTGCTGTGCTTTTCAGTCATAAGCTAATTACAGTCTACAAGCCAGCAGTCAGTGATATGATCCTTATTTTTGCAGCCCTCGATCCCTCTATATCAACGCACACACAACATGCATGAAGAAAGGATGAAGGCCTTTTAGAGAGATGGTCAGATCCAGCCACCATACACGGGTAAAACCAGTACACAAGACTGGTTCATGGCGTAAAGCACTCCCTTTCCAGCACAGGCTGCTCTTGGTGCTCAAGAGATAAGCCACATCAACTGCACTTTAACATCAGGAAGTATTCTGGAGGCAAAGCTGCCAACCTTGGGGTCATCTCCTCATCCTTAAAGCATTAACTGGCCTCCAGATTTCCAGGAATGGGGTTTTTCTCAGCAAAACGAGTGTTGGGATACCACAGTTGTGCTTTCAAGTGATTAGAAAGCAATGTGAGGAACAAATCCCAGGCAAAGAAGGAAACCCTTTAGGGATAACTAGGAGTTAGTTTCCCCCTAGTTTCTTTAGGGGGAAAATAAATAGGTGGGCAAACCAGGAACTGACTGTCTCTGTGGCACTGTTTGACTACCTGCAGACCTTTGCTGTCAGGGCTTTGTTCAAGCCCAAACAGCCTCTACCTGAGCAAAGCCAATCCACAGGTTTCAAACACTGAAAAGCAGAAGGAAAACAGGGTTACAATATTTACAAGACCGAAGCAAACTGGGGAAGCTCTTCCATAAGCCAAGAACCACTTTTTGGTACCAGTTTTGAGCATTGGTGGGAAGCCTCTGGACTGTGGGAGCTCAGCGTTAGCAAGTCTTGTTAACAAGCTGCTCAAGTGTTCGTGTGAGGCACCAGAAGAATGGGTTACGTGTCTTATTGATTTAATGACAACTATCGCTGCTAGGAATTGATGCTTTCATTAGCAAAAGCAGATTAGCAGTAGGCTTGTGGATGTTTGGCCAGCTCAGGAGATGGTGAGTTACGAATGGTTTCCCCTATGGAAATATAATTTACAGGCAAGACGTAAAGGAGAAAGACTCTGCTAATATCACAGTGCTATAACGCTGGTTTACTGGGTTAAAAATCCCATAGTTGTTGATACCCATTGGAGATGCTGATTATGATACCACCCCTTTTTAGAGGAGCAGTGAAATACCTGATGAAAGGTAGCACTTGTTGCTGAATATCTTTGAAGCCCTGGGAACAGGACTCAGTTTCCTCATACTGGAAAGCTTGGTTGATGATGACAAACATCTTGGCTGATGGTGCCTGGAAAATATAGGCCATGTGAGGCAGAGAAGGGCTCCTCAGCTGCAAAAGAAGTCAGAAAGGGAACTGGAAAGTCACAGAATGGTTGAGGTGGGAAGGGACCTCTGGAGAGGTCCATCATCTGATCCAAATCCCCTGCTCAGGCAGGGTCACCTAGAGCCAGCTGGCCAGGACCATGTCCAGACAGCTTCTGAATATCCCCAAGGATGGAGACTCCACAACCTGCGACACTGCCTGGTCACCCTCACAGTGAAAAAGCATTTCCTGATGCTCAGGAGGAGCCTCCTGTGTTTCAGTTTATGCTCGTTGCCTCTGGTCATGTCACAGGCCACTGCTGAGAAGAGCCTGGCTTTGTCTTCTCTACACCCTACCTTCAGGTATTTACACACATTGATGAGATCTCCCTGAGCATTCTCTTCTCCAGGCTGCACAGTGCCAGCTCTCTCAGCCCTTCCTCATGTGAAAGATGCTCCAGTTCCTTCATCACCTTATTGTCCCTTTGCTGGGCTCTCTCCAGTATGTCCATATGTGCCCCGTATTAAGAAGCTCAGAACTGGACCCAGCACTTGAGTGTGGCCTCACCAGTGCTGAGTAGAGGAAGGATCACCTCCCTTTACCCTCTGGCAACACCCCTTCTGCTCCTCCAGCCCCATCTGTTGGCTGCCATTGGCACAGAGACACGCTACTGGCTCATATGCAACTTGATGTCCACCAGGACCCCCAGGTTCTTCTCTGCTTTGCAGTGTGTACCTGTGCCTGGGGTTATTCCTCCCAAAGGGCTGCATTTTGCATTTCCCTTTGTTGAACTTGATGACAGATCAGTTCTCCAGCCTGTCGAGGACTCTTTGGTTGGCAGCACAACCCTCTGGTGTATCAGCCACTTCTGCTTCTGCATTGTCTGCAAATTCACTGTGGATTCACCCTGTTCCATCGCTAAGGTCATTAACGAAGACTTGGAACAGCACTGGCTCCAGTGCCAGCCCCTGGGGTGCACCGCTTGACCCCAAGTGGACTTAGTGCCACTGACCACAACCCTTTGGACCCAGCCATTCATCTAGTTTTAACCCACCCCACCGTACACTCATCTAACCTGTACTTTGTCACCTGGTTTATGAGGATGCTATAGGAGACAGTGTCAAAAGCCTTACTGAAGTCAAGGTAAGAGCATCCACCGCTCCCCCCGCAACCCTCCATCACCCCTCTGCAGAAGGCGATCAGGTTGGTTAAGCACCATCTTGCCTTCGTGTTTCCCTTTTTCTGCTGAAATAACAGCAGAGCCCAAGGACGTGGTGTTTTAAGGAAACAATGAGATTAAGAGACGGGCGCTAAGTGTTCACAGCGCTTCTGACAGAGATAAAGTGCAGTATCGGTTTCTATCAGATTGAGAGCACCCGGCCAGCACTTCAGGGGAGAGACTTACTGATCTAACAGGGCTTTCCCATGCCTCCCCAGGGAGCTTCCTCACAACCAGACATGTGAGCATCAACCGGAGGCAATCGCTGATGTACATAAATAATCAGGAGCCTTCATTTGTGAAACAAGCACTGAAGATGTTGCTCGGGCATATTTCATGCAAGAAGCAAAGCAGGTTTCCCTACATCTCCTGGAGGAGGAAGAACATTCATCTCTCTTCATTGTTTCTACTGCCCCTGGTGCTGCAGCTTGTGCTCTGCCTAGTGTTTCACCAGCACTTAGTGTTCATGTGAGTGTTCAATGATCATGCATATGGTGGAAGGCAGGTCAAAGAGGAATATTATGGCTCCTGTTTTCTCTCTTTCTACTTTATCTTGTCCTCCTTCCCTCTCACCTTGGCCCCAGTTTCTGTTTCCCAGCAGAACTACTCTTTGTACCCTGCCAAACAAGGACATCTCACAGTGCGGCTCTGCAGGTTGTTGTGTCCGTAGCCTCTGCTCTAACGTGTAAACCTCTAACCTTCAATTAGATGGAAAAGGAAGAAAGAAGTGAAACGTCCATGTGGTTGCTTGTGGCACAGCCTGTACCATTTTTACTGCGGAACAGGGGCTGGCATCATCACTGACTTCATGACTGAGGAGGGATGTCCGCCGCAAGCTTCATCTTTGCTGCATAATATTGAGGTATCGGCCACCAAGGGCCAATGTTTAATCATTTAAACATGACAGCGTGTGTGGATCCAACAAACCTACCATAACTTGTGTCTGCAAGGAGAAGGGAAGCTTGCAATGGTACCAACTGCTCTGTTTCCTTCTAACTCAGGATCACTGACATGTACTTACTATGGCAGCTAATAATCACACTGTTTAGCTTGATAAAAATAAGGGCGAAGGACATAACTAAAGATCGGGATCAAGTATGCAAATTGCCAGGGAGGAAAAGTCCTGCAAATGCCATGAAACCTTCCAGACTTCCTTATTGCAGCCACTGGGGAAGAAGGTTTCTTAAGCACAATAGCAACAAATAGACCAAAGACGTGAAAAATTCTGTGTTCTCAATGACCTCTCAGAAACCCTCCTCCTTGCAGGAGCCTATGTGAAGCTTCACGTTTCTGATTAGTTTTTAACATGCTCCTTAGACCACTGCACTGATTACAAACTTGATTGAGTTACTCCTACATCATCAGGAGGTCTTGCACTAATTAACACGCCAGGAAGCTCTAGTCCCAGATCCCACATTAGAGGCCCTGCACCCACCAGTTTCACAGGATTTCTAGGTGCTCACCACCTCCCAGGCAGGGCTGTGTCCTCAAATGACAGAACTGAGAAGAAAGAAAAAAGCCCTCTCAAGATACAAGTAAAACATGCTTCTGATGCAAAACTGGCATTTGGCAGAGAAGTGACTCATGGTGACTGAGGACTTCGTGCATCCCTCCTCTGAAAGATCTTTTTCTGGCTTGTGAATCACCAGGGAACAGTAGATGAGCATGTCTTGACCTAAGCAAAACATGAGGGTGTTAAAGAAGATGAACGGCTCTTCTCTGATCTCCGGCAGCACTGCCGGCAACTTTGTGATACCAGGGAGAGGGGAAACAGCATTTCCAGGGGTGGGTTAAAGGTGGAAAGCCTCTTCTGCCGTGAATTCTTGGGCTTTGGAAAGCCTGACCGTGAACGGAAGGTAGATGCAGATGTATGGGGAAGGCTCCTGTATGGGAAGGGGACGTGTCAGCTCCTTTGAGGGCATTATGCCTGTTTGGGGTTTTTTTACAGGACCTCATGCTTTAGAGGGCCTGGCATGTTTTCCAGATGCCTTTGTGATTCATAACCCCTCCCAGAGCCCAAAATCCCATTTCAGGTTCTTCAGAAACACCCTTCAGACTCCTTTGAGAAGCAGTGGAGGGAGAGGGGATCAGGAAAGCAAGTGAACATCACCCTAAATCCAATCTAGATTCTCCCCCTTCAGACACCACGAGCAGCACTGGGTGCAGCAGAGATACTCAAGGACACAGCACATGAATTGCAGTTTTGCCAGCTAAATCACTTTAGGACAGAAGGAAGAGACACCTGTATGTTTATTAAGCAGAGCACATATATAATTAACCTGGGTTAGAGTCTGGCTGCATGAAACCAGGCAAGCATCAGCACCTCCAGCTCTGCAATGTTTTAACAAACCCTTTCTGACCTAGGCAGGGCACTGCATGAAGCCAACAGACACATCTGGCTGTCCAAACACTACCCCGGTGCCCAGATGTGCTGCTGCCTTGGGTTTTGTTCACATTGGTGTGCTCTGGGGGGTGAGGGGATGGTTGGTGATCACAGGAGCCCCATCAGGCAAACCGAAATACATCTTGTTGGTGATTGAATTTAGATTCTTTACTATGAAGATGGTGAGGCCCTGGCACAGGGTGCCCAGGGAAGCTGTGGCTGCCCCATCCCTGGGCCAGGGATGGACACAGGGGCTTGGAGCAAGCTGCTCTAGTGGAAGGTGTCCCTGCCCAAGGCAGGGGTTGGAACTGGATGAGCTTTATGGTCCCTTCCAACCCAAACCAGTCTCGGATTCTGTGATCTTCAGAGTAAATAGTTTCTGAGTATTTAAATCAGATCTCTTTAAGATCTCGGATAGAGTTCCCAAGGTGCCCCAGGCAACTGAAACACCTCGAGCTTTTCTGTCATTCCCTCTGTACTTTGAACTGGTGTTTGGAGATGTTATTTTTATTTTTACTCTTTTGTCTCATTGCCAGATGTCCACTTCAGTGGCACAGAAAGTGTCTTAGAAGATATTTCTGTAGTTTGCAGTGTGAGGGCAGCTGAATCAGGAGGATGTCTTGTTCACTGGTTTCCATGGTTCTCCCCAGTCGCAAGTGTCAGTCCCAAAGGACATGTATGTTGGTTGTGACAGTAACTGGGTTTTAAAGGTATTGGAGAAATAACCACTTTGAAGGTACTTGGCTCTGTTTGCTTTCAGGAATAGTTGAAAATACAAGCATCTCTCTGCTCCTTCCCTGGTATGGATAGGCACATGCACATCTTCCATCTTGGTGGCTGCAAGTACCAGACTGGACTGTGCATTCCAGTCTCCTACAGTCTGCTCAGGGCATACCCTGGGAATCCTACTAGTGTGCAACAAGGTGGTTTTCTCAGTGAATCTCTTCTGGGTTGATATTTTTCTTCTTGTCCTTTCTATGTGTGTCTTGAAGAATTTCCCATCCAGGTTTTGAAGTCCAAACACTTATTTTCCACTCTGTTTTTGATGTAATGGTGCTGACAGAATTGTTGAGATTTATTCATTAAAAAACAGAATTCTGATGCCATCTCGATTCAGAAGAGGTTGCAGAGTAAATATTACCCAGCAGAGTGGCTATAATGGGGTGAAATCCATGCTGGATGAAAAGGACAAAAGATTTATTGAATTGAAGAAGCAGGAAGACTTACGGCATTAAGATTGTATTGCTTGTGTGGGTGTAGATGTATCTCTGGTTGTCTGTTAATTACATATTTCTACCAACTCCAGTAGGCTAGGCCTTCAGTACCCCGGTAAAGATACCATCCTAAAGCTATCATCTTAGCTGTCTGGCTTTCAGAAATAAGGAAACTATAAACATAAAATGCCCAGATTTTATTCTTCCTCCTACAGGATTCTCTTATGAAAAAACCTAACCCATTACTTGATAAATTTCTGTTCTCTCTATATAAACTTTTGTATTATAGCATTTCCTGCTTGGGAAACTGCCTCTTACATCTCTTTGGAACATCTGAGATAGCAAAATTTAAGATAATTCTGTCATATCTTTTCAGTTTGAAATGTGCCTTATCAAATCCGCAGTTTAACACAAATCATTTATTTATCCTGAAGAAATTACTTGTGTCTCCCAAAAAACGCCTTTCAAGGGCAGACTGGCAGCTGGCTGCTTGCTTCTCTCTCTTTCCTCTAACAGCAGTCACTAGTTCCTGTACCATTTCTGGGATTGCAGGCACCAAGTTACAGGTGGATTTTGACCACAGGGATTTTAGCAGACTAAAACTTGTTTCATGTGTGTTACTGAAACAGGGGAGATTTAGGGTAGATGTAAGGAAGAAATTTGTTACTGTGAGGGTGCTGAGGCACTGGCACAGGGTGCTCAGAGAAGCTGTGGCTGCCCCATCCCTGGCAGTG
>JAVHNF010023651.1:0-18876 GCA_034783455.1 Micropsitta finschii | reverse complement strand
GGTACCACAGGGTGGCCTCATCCAAACCGTGCATCCCAGAGCACACTGATAAGAATCCCAGCCGTGCCATCCCTCTCCTTCTAGATTTCCCCTTCCCAGGGTAAGATTTCCCCCCAAAGCAGCCCCAAAGCCCAGGAGCCAACGTGCTCCATCAGCCACCTCATCCCAATTCCCATTCCCCTCTTTATTGTTAACGTTCCCATTTAACGCCTTCTCCCATCTGGGTTTTAAATAGGCTCGCTGCCTCCTTGGACTTCTCCGCAGCTTTGCTGGCAGTCTGTTGGGTGTTGGTACAACGATTTCCCTCTGTTTCTTTCCCCCCTGCTCTGTTATATATACATATGATTAAAATTAATATTGCTTTCCTTTCCCAATGCCTCAGCACGGGGACGATGGCGTTTTGCTGCAGGCTTTGCTGCGCTGAAAGGGATGTTGACATTCATGAAATGCTTCTCTTCACCTCTGATTTGGCAAATGCATTTGAAACGACACATAAAACCCCAACAAAATAGCAAAGCCTGATCGGAAATACCTGCCAGGCTCCCCTAGAATAGCAAAGCAAGCTTCAAATGGTATAGGAAGGCCCAAAGTGTTGCATCCCAATGTCATTTAAAGGTTGGCACCTGGGGTTTCCAGTGTTTTCTAGTTGCATTTTCTCTCCCTGTTATTATTTACCACCCGCAGGGAAAATGAGGGAAAAAGGAAACAAAAAAAAAAAAATAGAGAAAAAGAATGGGATTTGGGTGTTTTCTTTCCCCACCGATTGCAAAGAGATGATGCTTGTGGCTGGGCTGATGGATGGAGTTTTGCCCTCAGCATCATGCCCAGGGCAGGGGGATGGAGCCAACCTGGAACCGCAGCCCTGAGCAAGGGGCTCCAGGGATACAAGATCATTCCAGAACCCAACTCATTTTCCTTTCACCTGATAAAACTCCACAAAGCTCAGACCCTGAGTCAACAGGAGCTGGGTTTTTTCTTTGTAGCTGCTGATATTAAACCCCCCCACAAAATAGACTTTAAATCATTGCGATAACAGGGGAAAGATTTCTGGTTATTTACTGCGAAATGTCACTCTGGTTGGAAATGTCACCTCTCTGTCTTGGCCAAGCCACCACCAGCCAACAGCCCTTCACCAAAATGGGGATGCTGCACTGCTGCGGATCTCCTTTGGGCAAGGAGAGGGGCTTGCAGAGTGGGGACCTTCCTGGTGCACCCCAACACAGAGGAGACAGCGATGCCGATGCCTCGGCATGCTGGGGTTTTCCTTACAAAGCCAGTTTCTTTGTGGGATTGAGCGCCTGCATCCCGCCGGGAGATGTCTAGTTGGAGATGATATAAGTTACTTCTTTCCAGGCACTTCCTCCTGCAGCTCCGTGCTCACCCTCCCCTGTGTCTCCTTATAGAAGTGCCAGTTTAGATGGGGATTTAACACCGTCCCAACAGCATCTCTGCGCATCACTGGTACCCAGACCAGGATGGGCTCCCCTGCATCCTGGGGTGCTGCCTTGCCCTGGGGAGCACCCCCAGCCATGGGGACCACTCAACCCCTGGGCTCTGCTGCTTTCAGCAGGGGTGTCCTGACACATTCTGCTCCAAAGACCAGCAGGTCCTTGGGGTGGGATTGACTCCATGGGGAACCGGTAACCAAAGGATGTGGATACCAAACCGTGGCACGCATCGCCCATCCGCATCCCACACTGCACAGCAGCACATGCTGGGGTAGAGCAACAGGTCCTCACTGCCTCATCCTGCCCCATAGCCCCCCCCGAGCTCGCCAGCCCCCCAGCACCATGCTGGGCAGCCAGGGGGGAGATATCTGCCCCAGGAGCTGCACTGAGCCCTCAGCTCAGAAAGCATCCATCCCGTCTCTTGTGCTGCTCACGTCATGGTTTTGCACCAGTATCTTCAATTTTGGGGGGTTTATAGCACAGGCATGCAGCAGGGTTTGCAAACACCAGCCCATGGGTCCAGCTGCCCCTTTCTGAGTGAATTTGGGGTCTGCAGCCATCACCCCCACCCCTTTTCATGAAGAAACATCCCTCTCCTCTTCACTATTGCTGACAGCCAGTGGGATCGAATCCACTCATATGGCTGGATGAATCTGCCTGGGAGCCCTCCAGCTCTGGGGAGAGATGGAGGTGCTCCCCAGTAGGGCTGAGGGATGCTCCCCAAAAAGGGTTGGAGGATGCTTCTCCCCAGGGATAGAGGATGCTCTTCCTCAGACCTGGGGGATGCTCCCCCTCTGGCTACTGCAAGCAGCCACCCATTTCATGCATCATCTAAGCCCCCACTGAACCTCTTCTCCCCCAGCCAGCCTCAAAAGGTGAGATGTGGTCCCCATCCCCTCCGCCCCCAAGAAGACGCCCCGTACCTGGTCCCGCATACGCTCCTGCTGCCCCCGGAGCGCCAGCGCATGCTGTGGGTACTTGTTCTTCAGGTGGTCCATGAATGCATCCCGCTTGCGCTCCATCTCCGACTTCTGGAGGCCGGTGAGGGCCTCCAGGCTCTGGGCAGCGATGACGGTGTGCCGGCGCTCCGAGGTGTGCACCAGCCCTACATTGGAGAAGCGCCGGGTGCCGTTGCCCAGGGTCCGGTATTCCCGCGGGTACTCGGCATCATCCGCCGAGATCATGTGGGTGCTCGTCCTCTCGGGATCTGCACGGGGAGGGGGAGAGCAAAGAGGGATCAGGACCAGCGCTGGGGCAGCCCCACTGCTATGGGGCAGAGGTGGGGTTCTGAGATTTGGGGATGGGGTTTTAAGCTAGAGGCGAGCAGAGCCTGGATGGGAGCGGGGGCATCCCTCAGTGGGTGCAGGGTTTATGCCCCTGCGATGGCAGCGGGCATGGGGCTGGTGGTGGCAGGAGATGAATGGGGCAGGGGGGGAGCAGGAGGGATGCAGGGGCTGGGATGCCACCGAGACCACGATGTTCTGACCAAATCATGGCTAAAACAGTGTTGGGTCATTGAAACAGCACAGACAAGACACAGGAGCCGGGCACCGCTCCAGAGCACAGACAGACGGGGGGACACGGACACATGGACAAACCAAAAAGAAAATGAAATGGGGGCTAGGGTGGGAGGATGCTGGTGTCTGCCCATCCTGCACTGTGCTGATGCCCATGGGAGCAGGCAGAGGAGGAAGCAGGGGGGGTGAGCAAGCGGCTGCGTGGTTCTGAGTTACTGGCTGGGCTTAAAGCACGACACCGAGTCTAACTTCTCAGTGACAAAGAAGCTGGTTAGCTGAAGGATAGATCTGGGCAGGTGTATGCCATACATGGCCATGTATAAAGGATGGGAGAAGTTCAGTCGGATGTTTTCCGTGCAGTGGCCAGGCTCTGCGGTGCTTTCCCAGAGCTCAGACCTTCCTGGGAGCTCAGGGCTCGACTGTGTGCCACAAGCTCTGCTATTCTCTGCAGCAGCCAACATGTGCGTCAGCTCCTCCTGCAGTCCCCATGGTTTTATTTTTCTCTTGCTTTGAAGTGATGTATTAAAATATTAGCATCCTTCCACTGGGACCTGCACAGAAGCTGCTAAGAATGTTTCCTGTTTGAGGGGAATCTTGAGTTCAATTAGAAATGGCTTGAACCAGAGCAATGATGACCCTGAAGGGTTTTACTGCTTTTTCCCTCACTCTGCCTAATGGTGGAGTCATTAAGGCTTCATGAAGTACAGCTGGAGAGTCCCAAGCATCCTCTGCTGTGCTGGTGCAGCAAAGTCCTAGTGAGGAGATGCTGGCAGTGGGAAACCAAGTGTCTTTCTCCTTCCCGGTACACAGACATCCCCATTTCATCACTCCGTTGCCTTCTACTCTACACAGGCTTTGACGTCCTCCATGATTAGCTGCACATTACGGCTTGGTAGTGTGCCGGAGAGCACCTACAAACAGGTGGAGGACTCGGCAGCAGTGCTGTCTCTGCCTGCTGTAGTTCATGACAAAGTTTGGTTGATAAGGAGATGTACTGGGCCATGCCTGCAGCCCAGTGCTCAGTTGCTGTTCCCTTGTTCAGAGGGAGTTCTCCTTCTTGCCCTGCTTGCCTTCCCATCCTTGTGTCCACTCCCATAGGCATCACCAAACTAAGTTCTGTACAAGCCTCTGCTAGCCAGTGGGCAACATCTGGGGAAGCTGTGACAACCTCTTAGGACACAGCAGTGTCCTAGATGGTCCCATATGAACTAGAAAGAAAAGAATCCGTAACACAAATCTCTTACCTAAATTTTACCTAAATCTGATGCCTGCTCACTATCTGAAAATGGAAAAGATGCATTTTTATTAATATAATGGCTTTTATTACTTAAAACGCAGCTGTGGTTCTTTCCAAGCAAACCTATTTTAAAGATTGCCTTTTAACATGACATTGTACATGGTGGAATCAAGACATGCTAAAGGGTATTTAATGTGTTAATGATACATGAATGAAAATACCCATCAGATCTTGAGGTATCAGAAATTCTACATAGCATATGCTGTATGAACACCAGTACATACAGTCTCAAACTGCAGGAGCAGATTGCACGTATGTCTGGGTTAGCTGAAACCACTGCACTTCGATCAAGAGGAATTGAAAGCAGTGGGCTTTGGGTTTATTTCTCTGCCAGCAGTGGAAGTTTTTACTCTTACATACATGACAAGGTGCCAGACTTACTAAATCTAGACCAAAGCCAGCCATTTTCTGGCTGCCACGTTCATCCTTTCATTCAGATCAAACAAAAGCACTCCGCATGGTGTTTATAATAGTGAAGGAAAAGGGTCCCCTTGCTTAAAGATACATTTGAGAAGAAGCAAGAGCTTCTTAAGAGTCATCTAGAAAGACCTCTCAGAATCATGTTTCCTTTTCTTTATTTCTTCATTTCATATTCAGAAATGAATTACGTGCATAATTAGGAATAGTTCTTTCAGTGTTTTAAAATGCATTTATTGCAAAATCTGCAGAGTGACTTGGATTCCATTATGATAAAATATATGTGATATGCCAAAGGAGAAAAGAATTACATATGTATTTAGATAGGCATAACTTGGTTTTCTGTTGGAGACAAGTTTTTATGGGGTGTTCACCCACTCTCCCTGTCTCACTGCAGGTGGAGGAACGCTCCCGGCTCAATCGCCAGAGCTCGCCGGCCATGCCCCATAAGGTGGCCAACAGGATTTCTGACCCCAACCTGCCTCCTCGGTCGGAGTCTTTCAGCATCAGTGGTGTGCAGCCGGCCCTGACCCCACCCCTGCTTCGACCTGTGGACCCACAGGTAACAGCGCTTCCCCTGGCAGGCTCACATACCGGAGCCAGGATGCTGGGGGTGCTGGTAAGGTAACAAGAAAAAGAGCTGATTTAAGGGAAATTGTGTCTCATCCTTAAGCATATTCATGAGTAAGAGCAGCATCTACATTCATGAGTGTATTCCTCTTGTCACCTCCATGTGTTAGCTACATCATGCTGGTTTATACCTTCCTTTGAAGCATCACGTAGTAGTTACTGCCAGAAACAAGCTGGAGGAGAAACTGCTGGCCTGGTCTAATGTGGCAGTTGCTCTGTTCCTCTTTGGATCTGGTTTATGTAAAGGACTAAAACCACAGTGCCTGGTACAAAAGATCCAAGATGCTTTTTTTTGCTTTCTTTACTGCTTTAATTCAAGGTTTTGTTTTGGTTTTCCATTGAGTTGACATCAATCACATCTGGAAAGGTCATAGATCCCCATGACCATCACACAGGAGAAGCATCGTTATTTTAAAAGGTCCTCCCAGCCACGAGGTCTGTAAGTACTCTGCCACCAAAAGCTGTAGGACTGTTGATGCTGGCTCTAGTCCAGCCCCTGGAATTACTGCCACAGATCTACAGACTTCAGCAGGTGGTTCAGAGGGAAGTACAAAGCCTTTACGCCAAGTCCAGCTAGGCTTTCTATGGGAAAATGTGCCAGCTAAGTGCCATCCATGTGTGGTATGCGCACTCGTAGGACAGCAGTACCATGCCATCTTTAAACAAAATACATATAGGAAAGTCCTTAAATGTACAGCTCTTTGACCCAGTGTACATGGTCTGTATAGTTTAGGAAGTAGGTAAAACCCCCACTATAATCTTTCTGATTGACCAAATACTTTTCAGTGACCTTTTTGGTAACATATATTGTCAACAGCTCCAAAGACTTCTGTTTGGCAATAAAATCTTAATGAAAAAGTTACCTGACACCCAAAGACCCATGTAAACATATGCATACATACACATATACATATGATACATGTATATGTACATGTAGACATGTATGTAGAAATGTCAAAAGTTACAACCCCCCTGTATCAAAGAAGTGCAGCTTCACAGGGTCCTGGGAGGAAGCTCTGATTTCACTAACTCTGTGAATTTCTCAGGTTTCCCAAAACAGATGTTGGTATTTCTTTCACTTTGTAACCTTTAGATCTGTAGGGCTGATTCATGGGATAGTGGCTACCTAGACCTATAGAAACTCATGCTGCAAGATATTTTTTTAAGCCATCTGTGCCTCAGAATTCCTGACGATTTTTTTTATTATTATTTGTTATACTTTTTCTTTTTTTTTTTTCCTCCATTTTAACAGGGAAAATCCATGCCAAACTCATTAGTACAACTTTAGAGGTGCAAGCATAGCAGCTGTAAATGCATCCAGTGGCAGGCAGAGCCTGGGGCAGGCACAGTGTGCGTGGGAGCTGGCAGGAGGGAGCAGCCTGCCCCTGCTCTTGGGGTGGTACCCATGGATTGGCACCGGGCTGTCAGCACAAGCCTGTCTCTGGCTGCACACAGGAGTGGTCAGGGCTGGAGCATAACATTGTCTGATTTTAAACGGTTGAGCTGTACAGGCGTGATTTTTAATAGGTATTGTGTTGAAGCAATATAAATCAGGCATTCCTGAAACCAAGGGAGTGCTGATCTCAGACTGAGGGGGCTTTTTAGTGCATCTGAAGTGCTAAATCAGATATTTCAATCAATTTTTTTTTAATAAATTTTTTAAATATTTTTTATTCCTTCTTTTTTCCTTTTTTTTTTTTTTTACTTCTTTTTTTTCCCCCCCATTTTGTACTGATAGTTCTGTTTTGACTTGGTGCTTAGATTCCACATCTGGTCACTGTGAAATCCCAAGGAAGCTCCTTGTCTGGGTCTCAGTCACTGCATGAACAGCCTGCAAAGGGACTGGCTGGGTTTCAGGAGGCTTTGACGGTGACCTCTCACCGCACTGAGATGCCAAGGCAGAACTCGGACCCCACCTCAGAAAACCCTCCTCTGCCCCCTCGCATTGAAAAGTTTGACCGAAGTTCTTGGTTACGGCAGGAGGAAGACATTCCACCAAAGGTAACACTACCGCTCCTCGCTTTCAGCACGTCAAAGAGGCAATCCCAGAGCTAAGTCCCATTGGGATAGTGCTGCGCTCAGCACCTCTGGTAAAGCAGATTGGGCAGGACTGAGCCCATCCCCATGGCTCCCTGGCGAGTACCTACGGCCCCAGGGCTACATTTCCCAAGGCAAGTTTTGCACAAGATGCTGGTAGCTGCTCTCGGGCACGCACACAGTGCTGCAAAATAGTGTTGCCCTCCAACAAAGAAAGTTCTGGAGCCTGGATAGAGGCCATAATAAATTATTGTCTCCTTCCCCTAGGATAAAAAACAACCTTCTGTTTCAATAGAATTATAGGAACATAAAATTTGTCATACTCAATAAGATGGGTCCTTTTTAGTCTGGTACCCTGCCTCCAGTTGCAATCAATATTTGATGGAAGACTTGTAAGGGCTCCAGCAGCTTTTTACATTCACTGACATTTTGGCAGTGTCTGGCAGTACCTCTTTAATTAAGACTCTTCTAGACCAGTATTTCGATCACACTGTTCATGCACCTTTGTTTTGGAAGAATTATAACTTGGCCATTAAAGTTCCCCTTACAGTGAATCAGTGCTCAGCAATGGAGGATTTTTACAGAGAAAAAATGATTACAAATTCATCAGTGACAGCAAGGCAGTTTTTGTCCCTGATTAAGAGGCAGGTTTTCTTTGTATTCATAAAGTGGCTTNNNNAGAGCGAAATACCAGCTACCAGGTAAGCCTCCCTGTGCAAGGGATCTGTGGTGGCCTGTCACATGTGTTAATAATGTTCACGTTTTTGCTGCCAGCAAGTGAGAGGAGACATCAGTGCTCACCTAAGAGGAAAAGCAAGTCAACAGCCCTTGGAGCTGTTTGTGTGCTTCAGTTCTCAGTAGTGCAGGAGGATGGGTGCCTGGTTTTAACCTCATTTTGAAAAAACCCTTGCAATTTGAAGTTGGGTTTTGCCTTGAGTCCTTTGAGAAGGGCGTCTCTTAACTGCAGTGATGCACTTCATGGTGAAACCACAGCACCAGCTCCCTGGAAAAAAACCCTGTATTCCAAAACTATGGAGTATTTTCCCCATTGGCTGAGAGAACGTGAACTCTGTAAGGTGTCCCCATGAAATCTCATTTAAGGCTGTTGTGTCAGCAGTAGTAGCCATGAGGAGTCTGACTTCGTGTTATACTGCCCAAAGTGGGTTTGATGTGTTTGTAAATGGTAATGAAAGGACTGCCCCATAAGGCAGGGCTGGCTGTCTCTGTGGTCCAGGTTCTTGTTTCTGCCTGTGCTTATAGCTGGATGCTTCAGAGGAAGGTAAAATACTCTCCAGGTCACAACTGCAGGGTACCCTACCCAGAGGGGAGATTTCTTTTTAATGAGACAAGCTGTAGCTAACGATACTGCAGAATATGAAGCTTGCTTGCTCTCTTAAATAGTTTTCTCTTGCCTAACATAACCGTGTGTTTATTCACAAGAAAGAAAAAACTTCCGTCATGTCTCTGAAATTCACTTCAGTTAGAATTTTACCTTAAAAAGCAGTTTTCTGGGCTTTGTTAGATTTAAATTGTATATGTGTGTGTACATGCATACATTCACTTTTGAAAAAGTAAACACCCTGTTTGATGGTAGCTGGGCTGCTCAGGGACTCCCCTGCCAGGAGCACCCCTCACCGCACCCTTTGCAGCTCATTTCTGTCTCATGCTTGGGTGATACCTTCTAAAAGCTGAGAGCTTTGTGGTTTATAATTGCCTATCCCTCAGTGGGAAATCAATTGTAAATCAAGTAATAAGGCAGTGCTGGCAGGTGATCTCTCAGGTGTGCAAACGGCAGCCTGAATGGTGGGGCAGACTGGGTGACAGCAAATGTGTCTGTGCTTTTCCAGGTGCCTCAACGAACCACTTCCATATCCCCTGCTCTGGCAAGGAAGAACTCCCCAGGCAATGGCAGTGCCCTGGGGCCCCGGCTGGGCTCCCAGCCTATTCGAGCAAGGTATGGGCATGGGCAAGATATGGACATGGGCAAGGTATGGACACAGGGGGCAATGGGCAGGAATGATCCCAGAATGCACTCCTTTGCCTGGCTGGGAAACCCAGACATTGGCTGGGTTTAGCCCTGCTCTTACTGATTGGTAGCAACACAAGATTTGCAATGCTTCTCTTATCGTTGCAGTGAACTTTTGCATTCATTAGTATTTTGTACTGGCACCAAAGGCTGTGAATGCTTAGATCTCTGGAGGTTTTGCTTCCTGGGCTGAATTCGTCCCTGGGCATTGCAGGGTTTGGAAGTGGATGCTACATCTGCAGCTAGGGGTAAAAAAGGGAATTTGGGCACTCCCTTTAGCAGAACCAGGCTCTCTTTCTCCCAGTGTCACCTCTAACTTACAAGGGGATCCACATAAGCCAGCGGGGAGATCTCAGTGATACATACCATAGTTTTTCTATGCATCAGAGCAGCTTTTCACAGATAATGACTGAGGAATGTGCTGACACGGCTTGGGGAGATTTTCATTACCCGTAGGCCAAAGATAAAATTACTTTCAGTTTCCTAGGACTAGGGCCTTTAGTTTAGCCTCATGCAGCTCTTGGGCATGGTGGCATGGTGGTGTGCAGGGCATGCTTGCAGCACCCTGAGGCAGGATGCTGTACCACAGCAGCAGTGTGTTCTGCCATGTCACAGCTGTCCCTGGGCATGTTTAAACCAAGCAAGAAATTTGACAGGCTCTGCTCACAGCTGGATGGAAAAAGCTTGGCTTAGCCATGCGAGAGCTTGTCTCTGGTTAGCAGAGCATCGCAGACAGCTGTAGACCTCAGACAGGCAAATCTCAAGGTAATATGTGTTCCACATAGCATTGTGTGAAGGAGCTCCTTGGTTTCTTCTTTCTTCCTTGTCCTTTCAGGGTGAGGTCAAAAAGAGAACGCTGGGATGTCTGTTGCCATGTGCTGTCACGAGTTTCAGGATACACCTTTCTTTCCAGCTTAGTGCCCCAACCATGCATCATCAGACTCACATACAGTGGGCAGCAGCTTAGAGTAGCTGACAGGAGTAGCAGAAGGCAGAAGAATTTTGTTGAGGTGTTTGGTTTTTTTTTTAATAGAAAAAAACATTCATATCGTGGTTTGTTTCCCTTTATTGCTGAAGGCTGAAGCATTTTGAATTCTTTAAAATGTTCTTTTAATTAACGTTTGCTTGAAGGACAGTTTAAAATGAAGAGGGATATTGGACTGAGTAGTCCTAGGGAGTGATGATATTGGAAATAAAAACAATAAGGGGATCTGGGGTTCAAGTTGAAGGCTGCCCACTGTTTTCTGGACATTGCAGTCCTGGTCCTGGTTGGTACAGGTATACACATTAGTTGACAAAGTTTTCAAATGCGTTTCATGAGTTAATTTAGCTAAGGACACATCAGCTGTACAACATGAGCTGGAGGCCTTCAGTTGGATGAAAACTGGATATTATTAGGATGCTATCATATTCATTAAACTTAATATTCAATGGAAGTATTTCATACTTCATTTCTCTCACAGCAGTGTAAAATTTCTCCAGCTTTCCTTTTGAACTACCTCTCTTATTGTTTCTTGATTCCCTCGATGCATAAATGTAAATATTATAAAAATATACTTTCCTTTATTTGTCACCCTGTTGTAGCAAATGAAGGGATTTTCCTTGCACACAGAAAGCTGCTGTCTTGCTGTCATCATTTTAATACCCACCTGTTTCAATGCAAAATAATAACAGGCAGGGATTTTACATGATATCCATGTTAGGCTCTGTCCAAACCATTCTGCCAACAACCCCATTATGGCAGTGGGCCTTAGCACAACTTGCACCAACATGGTTGTCCTCTGAGGGACAGGCCATGCAGACCGCACAGACCTTGCACCTTACATGCATGGCCTCCAGTTGTAATTGTATTATTCATGTGGCACTATTGCCACATTCTTTTTATGTATGCTAAGTTCTAATTGGACTTGATGGAGAAAGCTTTTCATACATTTTTAACAGGACTTTGAATAAGATAATTTAACAGAAATACTGTATAAAAGCAAATTGCATAACTCCGTGTGAACTGTCTTCTGATTTCATTTCAGTGCCAAATAAGAATTAATTTCCTGAAGGCATCTGATACCCAGAAAGATATTAGTCACTCTTCGTTTATCAGGGATGCTTTTTATTCTAGATGTATGCATGTTCACAAGGCAAGAGAAATCAAGGAACAAAAGAGGACCTCTGATGCAAGTTTAAAGTGAAGCCATGAAAATTGGGAAGTATGAATAAGTGGTAAAAGTGATCTGCAGCCTTGTTGCAAACTTGAGATCATTTCTTCAATTAAATACTTCTTTCTCTAACAGTGATGTGCAAATTCCCGCTTTTGTGGTGAATATTGATAGTTAAGTAGATAACTCCAGCATTGCACATCTACAGACTGAAAGGGAATTCTGAACAAAGAATCTTAATTTTTGATGAATTTGGCAAAATAAGGGCAGAACACTTCTCTAGCCAATTCTTCATTGTTGTTGTGGTGCACCTCCATAAAGGTGGTCAGTGCCTAATTCTGCATAGTCCCTCAGTGGGGCTTGCAGGCTCAATAGCTTCAGAAAAGAAGACCTCAGCCCTGTCTTGTCCAGCAGAGGAGGTGTCCCCTCACCTTTGCAACTCTCCCTGTCAGTGTGGGAAGCAGCTGAAGCCCAGAGGAGCGTGTGACACTGGCTGATGGTGTCCTTCTGGTTTGTGCTCCTGCAGCAACCCAGACCTGAGGAGGACGGAGCCCATCGTGGAGAGCCCACTGCAGAGGACCAGCAGCGGCAGCTCCTCCAGCTCCAGCACTCCCAGCTCCCAGCCCAGCTCCCAGGGTGGGTCCCAGCCTGGCTCCCAGGCTGGCTCGAGTGAGCGCAACAGAGTCAGAGGTGAGGTTCTTGAAAACATCCCTTAGCATTGGGCATGCTTTCTGCAGCTTGTTTGGTAAGCAAGAAGGGCAAGAGGTCTGTGATCTCATGTATGGTTTTTAACAAATAAAAAAGTCAAATAATTCATCATTCCTGATGCACTTCTGTGACCAGCTGACCTCCTAGCAAACAGGGATGCCAAGACTCCCTTTTGCCTGGATGGTGATGTATAATGCCATGGCAGCATGCACTGCTTCTGCATTCGCGGTGCCAAGTAGCTTGTGCAAAAGGAGGTAGGGGTTATAGAATCATAGAATAATTAGGGTTGGAAAGGACCTTAAGATCACCTATTTCCAACTCCCCTGCCATGGGCAGCAACACCACACACTATGCTTTAGGGTAAACAAAATGATAAAAAAAATACCAGTGTGCTTCCTGTCTTCATCAACCCAAGCACTGGTTTGGGTTGTGATGGTTTGGTCTGTGATGGTTTGGTCTGTGATGGTTTGGTCTGTGATGGTTTGGTCTGTGATGGTTTGGTCTGTGATGGTTTCTTTGGGAGAGTGTTTCACTTTTAAAAGTATATTTAATATTTTTTTTTGGAGCTTCATCTTTGTGCAAAGCTTGAGATGGGAGCAGAGGAGTGAATTAGACCATAAGCAGCTTTCACTAAAATGCTTTTGCCAGGCAGCCATGCTGACACTGCGTTTATGTTCCTAGTCAAATTGTTTCATCTTAGAACCACTCTTAAGGATATTCCATTCCCCCGTTTAATCGCAGTAGGAGTTGCTAAAGCACATACAACACATACATCTGCATTTCTGGCACAGCCCTGCAGTATAAATCCCTAGGGCTGAATCGCATTAAAACAAATGCTGTCTCCATGCTTTGAATTTTTTATGACTTGGCTGTACAATGACATGTCTGTTGTTGAAATCATTACTCCTCTAGGTAGTCAGTAAAAGGAGTTTATCACCAGTTGTCCTTTTTGGTTTGATTTTGGTTTCAGTAATGAGGAATCCTGTGACAAATATGTCCCAGCAATGTCAGATGCTGCAGAGCTTTTTATTTATCACATGCTCTGCTCTTTTGCAAAGTGAATTTGTTTCTTTAGTAGAAAGAAGGGCAGTAACACTGCAAGAGGGCTGTCATTGGAGGAAGGCCTGGGTCATTGCTTTTGTCGCTATGTTGATGGAGACTTGTTGCAATGACAGTCAGAGAGGAGCAGGAGGGTTTTCTGAGACAACAGAAACAAAGCAATGATGGAGCCCTCAATCCCACTTGTTCCAGGTGACAGGATGCAGTGACAGGTTTGAGCAACATTTTAATTCCCACTCTCTCTGCTTGCCTTTCGCCCAGGGAACACCAAGCCTGAAGGGTCCCCTGTACTCTCCCACGAGCCTGCTAAGGTCAAGCAGGAAGACAACAGGGATGTGACACGACCAAGCCGACCCGCTGTGAGTATTAAATTATTTCCCATGGGAATGTTGCCAGCTGGCTTGGCCACGTTTCCCTTCAGTGTGGTAGCACAACTGCTGGGCCCCCCAAAAAGAGGCTAGTACTGTTGCTTCTCCAGTAGAGTCTGGAAAGCAGTGGTACAGCAAGAGCCCACGGGAGATATGAATGCTTAAGAGAGTGCATGAGTTTTTATCAGGAGCCCAAGTCTAGGGGAAAGCACTTAAGCCTGTGTTTTCAAGTGAAGCAGATGCTTAAGGGCTTTGCTAGCTTGGGTGTGGTGGTTGCCTATGGCACATTGTTGTGTTCCGTGCTGCATGTCCCCCCGCAGCAGCCCAGCGGAGGGATGCTCTGCTCTGAAAACCAGTCCCCGACAGCCTTCACAGCTTAAAACCAAACCCGGTAGTGGTATCTGTACAATCCCATTTGATTATTCTGAGCAAAATCTCATCCGAAGTGTTTCCTCCTGATTTAATGCTGTTCACATTTGTATTTTAAAACTGCAGACTCAGCCTAATGAAATGAATTTCCACTGCTTCTCTTTTTAATGTGTAATAATGTTTTGTTGATGTTTTTTTCTCTACACTCCACAGCATTGAGCTAACAATTCTAATTTTATTTCTAACCTGCTTGCCCTTCCTCTGGCTTTTTCCTGTCCCGATCTGTTTCCTCTGATGCTGATTATTCTTCCTTTACCCACAGAGCTATAAGAAAGCTATAGATGAGGTTAGTGATATCTTTTCTCAGTGGGTCATGCCTGTGCAAGGTTGACTTGTTAGTGCTCAATACCGAACCGGGTTTTCTTGGTGCTGACATTGAAAAGGTGGCGATGTAGTCTTGGGGCAGACAAGAGACTGAACAATTGTGTCTTGGTGTAGGGAGCCTGCGTGTGTGGGGAGGGGAGCGGCACGGCCGCTGTGTTCTGCTCAGCCAAGGGCTGCCTGAAACCCACTGGCCAGACCACTTGCATGGAAGCCATGGCAAGAAGCACCCCAACGTTCACACACAGAGCAAACAGTGGTGCCGTTCTGGTGTATTTGAAATAGAAGGAGCAAGAGCAAAGGTTTCTGGTGCCAGTGGAGGTGGTCTGGGCAGCCTGTGCCACTCACTGCATTCTGCTCTCAGCTACAGCCCTCAGCCGCCCACTGATTTCAGTGGGGCCATCAAGGACTATTAGAAGTGCATTTTAAACCTAATTCAAATGGAGGTGCTTGGCAAATAAAGCAGTGGGATATGTTGGGTAATTAATTCTCATGGACCAGACCATCAGCTGTAAAGCCAGAGTTAACCTAGCCGTGTTGGATCTTGATGGCCAATACTAGTCTTCCTCCATCCTCTTAAAAAAATAAAAGTCTTGAATTACACCTTTTTTTACCATATGATAATATTTTGAATATCTGTGCATCTGGTGATGCTGAGTGTTTTAGTGTTCGTGGGGAAAGACCAAACATTCCTGATGTAGCATTTAACTTGCCTCACACACATCACTATGTGCTGATATTGGTAATTGTGGGGCTGTAATGGTAAGCGCCTGTACCAGCAGCCTCTCCTACAGCCTCATTCCTCTAAAACTGGAAGATACGGAAGAAGAAGGATGTGCCGGTTAGTTAACTTGCTCTCTTGGTTAAAACATGAGCAATGTGTTTTGTGAAGTGAGGTGCTTTGTTAAGGAAAAAGCACATAAATCAGTGTCTAAATAAAGGCAGCATGTGTGCTAAGTTCAAGTTCAGTGAGCTGTGTGATTTTGGAAACCAATCTGACTTGATTCCAGCAAATATTAAATCTAAAGAAGTCTTCGTAATTAGAAGTCATTAAAAAGCAATGATACTATTAACTTATGTATTACGTCATCCTCAGTAATAACATTTAAAACACAGGTGGAACTACAGAGTACTTTCTAGTTGTCAGGTTGGTTTTGGTCCAAGAGCAACTCAGTGAAGCCGTTTAATCCTACACAGTGCTCATTACTTAGAGAAAACGATAGCATCAAAAAATTAACCATCCTGAGGCAAAGCTTTAACTAGGAAATACAAGTTATCTGATTATATTGTCTAGAGTATTATTGCTGTTATAACTTCCAAATTAGTTGTTAAAAACTAATTAAACTGATTTTTAAAATACTTTATTATCTTCTGGTGATGACCAAAGGAAGCTGATAGGGTGCCTTGAAACATGTTAGAAATGAAAAGTGCAAAAAAAAAAGCAATTTTCAGTTTATCACTGTGATAGGGAAGGGTTCAATCCTCGTCCTTCCTTCACCATAGGAAGTCCAGCTGCAATTTTAAGAGGCTCTTATGCAGTCTCAAAGCCCTTTTTAAAGTTGAGAAGACTAAACCAATTCAAAGGCAAGTGCTTAATAAAGAGCATATTTTATACTATAAATGGAAAGCATTGTTAAGCTGTTGAAATTGTCATTAATTCTTATTTAGGAAAAGAAACAATCATATCATTTGAGCTGCTACAGCACAAATTAAAATAATTAGTTGTCGTGACTGCAGATTTGACTGCATTTCTATCTCAAACATCTTGGCATCAAAAATAAACTCTTGAAATACCACATTCTCTCTTTAATCTTGATACCCGTAATACACTGTAATATACCTTAATCTTGATAATTTGTACCCTTCTTTAAAGGTACAGAGAGCATTTGGAGAAGGATATATAATACCCATCACAGGTACCTGCTGTGAAGCAGGGATTCATCCTTTGGTTATTTTAAAAATAGTGGGTTTCAGTCTACTAATATTTACAGGTCTGATGCAAAGATCTGTGACACCTGTGGGAGTCCTTCCTCTACATCAGAGGCTGGGCAGGGCAGATCTGTGATACCTATGGGAGTCCTTCCTCTACATCAGAGGCTGGGCAGGGCAGACCTGGGAGCAGAATGTGCGGCTGTCAACAGCGGGAGCCTGCTGGGAGGTGTGGGTCATCAGTAACTAAAGTACAGATTGCTTGCAAAATATTCCTGCTTCACAGTTAGGACATAAACTAGGTTTGTATCTCAGCATAGAGGTTTTCCATCGTTTTCTTCACATGTCGACGGGATAGATTTTTTGCAACCATAATTAATATTGCTGTAGTCATCCTGCTGGAACGGTAAACTGGAAATGCAGTAAATGAGAGTATGGCCATAAGACAATTGTGGAATTTAGTCTTTTTCAATGAGTTTCTTTCTCCCTAATCCTTTATCTCTGACCGAATGCACTGATGCCTACCTCGGTCACTAATATAGGGAGAAATGGTAAGACTGACAATTGCGATGCTTTGTTCGTCGTGTGCATGTCTTGTGCAACAGAGTTCTCTAACCCATTCTAATTCAAGCTCTCATGCTTTTCTGCCCTACTGCTTCCCCCTGCATTGCTATAAAAGCATGTAAGATAACAAAAAGTCTCTTTTCTACACGGTGCCTGCCATGTTCCTTGTTTTGAAATAGCAATGTCTATTTTATATGACTGTCGGGTCTGAGACCTCATCAAAGTCATGGTAAACTGAAAAATTATTACTAGGCTTTGGGACTGCTCCTATTTTATTTTTTTCTTGTTTCAAAGCTTTTTTTTTTGTTTGTTTTGCCCTTAGCTTGTAGGCTGCCACATTTCTCATGAAGTGCTTTATGGGTCCCGCTGAGGGACTCGTTTGTTTCATTTATTTATCCGTTTTTTTGATCGTGTGGCTGACTCAGAGCTGTGACTCCAAAGTCTGGCTGAGCTGGGCGCTTCTCCTCGTGCTCCTCACCACCTCTCGGCAGCTGCCCAACAGCGGAGACTCACCACGGAAGCAGCTCTTGACGTGGGGATTGCACCACCCATGGGAGATGCTGTCATTGCTTCCTTCCCAAATGCATTTATTACAGAATAAATATAATTACGGGGTCTCTTTGAGAAGTTTGAAGGAAGAGAAAACCCTGCAGGAGAAATTCTCCGAGCCAATCTTTGAAATGACGTTGTTTTCCAGTTTACTATGATGGTGACTGAACTTCACCTTTCCAACAAATATGATTTTGTCGTGTATATACATATAAGTGTGTGTATATATATGCACATACACGTTCCAAACAGAAAAAGAAGAGGTTGGCTATTGATTTTTCAGTGAGCGTAAATCAGTTTTGTTTTGTTTAATAAATGCTACATGCTACAAACATTGTCTTATGTTCGTCTCATGTTCGTAACAATTCTGTAAAGCTATTTCTTGTTGCTCGTGCTGTTAGCATTGGCTTTCGAAGACATGTTTGTGACTTTCTCCTCACTTTAAATATAACAGCCTTTGCTTTCTTGTTTTCTTGCCCCCATCCCCTTTAGGATCTGACGGCCTTAGCCAAAGAGTTGAGGGAGCTGCGCATCGAAGAAACCAATCGCCCCCTGAAGAAGGTGACGGACTACTCCTCCTCCAGTGAGGAGTCAGAAAGCAGCGAGGAGGAGGAGGAGGATGGGGAAAACGAGACGCACGATGGGACTGTGCCTGTCAGTGATATTCTACGGCTTATGTAAGAAGCCCTTTCTTTTGGGGGAGCAGGGGTTTCCATGACCCCCTTTGCTCCACTTAAGATGACAAAACCCAAAAAGCTTTTCAACGGTAATCAAAACTAAGGACAATTGAGCTGAAGCTGTCTTAGAAAATGCAGTTTCTTTACTGCAGACTGTAGGCGCGTATTCTGTTTTTATTCCCCTCCAGACTTCTTAAAATCACATTGTTATCTTTAGTCTTTGAAATGTAAAAATGCTGGAACATCAAAGAAATATTGTGATGGTCAAAGAAATTTAGAAGGAAAGTGTATATAATGAATATTTAACACCAGAGGTTTACTTAATTTTTTTTTGTGAAAAATCCATTGTAGCAACTTAGAACTGGAAAATGAGGCATGAAATTGTTTGTAGAAGGTTCAGTAAATTGAATGTTAAGCATTTGTATGTTTGCTGCAAAGCTAACCTTGGAATTTTAGTCATAGCATGGGTATCTTTGCATTTTTTCTGTAGCTTGTTTAACAAAAAGCAGATAAGAAAACCTTACAGCAGCCGAGAAAAAGAATAATAATAAGAATACAAAAACTATCTTCAGGAGATGCAGATGAAGATGGCACTGTACTCTAGCTGACGATCTGAGAAGCACAGTGAATTAACATTCTCAGAACTGTGATGGGACTCAAACCCACTGTATGATCTAGAGCCAGATAGACTGCCATTACACTACACAAAGTTACTCAAATCGTTGGCTACCATGTTTATATTGCTTG